>PNEQ01059651.1:35175-95744 GCA_003012365.1 Medauroidea extradentata
TTTGTTTGTTTTTTTTTTTTTTTTTGTTTTTTTTTTTTTTTTTTTTTTTTTTTTTTTTTTTTTTTTTTTTTTTTTTTTTTTTTTTTAAGTCTCATTCACGGCCGAAGAAGAACAGGTCTAGACACTCGCCTGAAGACTTGACCCCCTTGTTGTTTGGCTGCAGTTCACCAAGCTACCGAGAATATTGTCTTATATTGGCGCTGTAGTTAGGGCGGTCGGACTCAAACTCCGCCCACTTCCTTCCCACTAAGATAAACAATTTATCAAAACGTATTTTTTAATAAATTTATGAAATACTTCCTTCGCTCACAAATTTAAGAATAGGCTCCAGCAATCTTTATTTACTTTATAATGTTAACAATGGAAAAAGTTAGCCAGAGTTTGAGTCCGACCGCCCGAATCATAGCGCCAAAAAGTACAATATTCTCGGTAACTTGACGAACTACGGCCAAACAACAAGGGGGTCAAGCAAAATACATTGGTAGATAGGCGAGTGTCCAGACCTTTCTTCTACGACCGTGGTCTCATTCTAAGATTTCTGGGATGACATACTATAGCTAGAGACGGTGAAAAATCGCGAGAATGTTTTCTGCCAGCGTTTTTTGCAAATCAGTGTAGCGCCCTGCGTCATGTATTTTTGGCCGACAGTTATGTAGCTCAGTCTAGTTGTTTACAGACGAATCACAGACGTCCAGTAGTAGCGCACCAGAGTTATCATTGGCCCAGTCAAATAGGGACTCGCAAGTAATGAAATAAAAGCGTCAGAAATGACTACATTACATTGAGGCCTAGCAAACAGCCAACTTTTCCCGCGATAAATCACCTTCTCTAACTATGGCGTATGTCCACAATAGTACAGTGCTTTAAAGACCTCGATGTCGAGAGCTGACCAAAATCTCTCGCTCGGCGGTAAGGAATAGTCAGTGATATTCAGTCCTAGGAGGGTTCTGGTCCTCACCGGCGAAGCTGACGAGGTACTGCCGCGACTGGGACCTCCTCTTGTGGTCGCCGCCACCAGCCGCCACGGCCTCCTTGGCTGCGGCCGTCTTCGGCGTCGTCACCGTCATGGCGTCCTCCGGAGCGCGTGGCCCCCAGCAGCTGTGTGGCACGCCTGCTCGCCGACGCGCTGCGTTTTTGTTCTCCTCCTCCGGTTGTTGTCGACACTGCGGGATCAAGACCTGGCTTTACCTATGTTTGCTGTCGGCGTGGTGTGACTACCGTCTACAGCTACTACAGAGGAAGATTTATTGAGCCCCTGTAGACCTCGACGACAATGCACATTCAGACAGCAAATAATGTTATAAGTGGTTCGCAATAAAGTGAGCCCTTTTTAAGACAATCATCTCTTGAATAATAATTAAAATAATATTATTTTCTTAGACCTTAAGTATTATCTTTTCGGCACAGTACACTCTATACATTTTGATTGTCACTTAGGTTGCTTGGTTTATATGCTTGTTAAATGTGGCAGGAAACAATAAAAGAATGCATGGATTTATGTGCATGTCTCATAGTGTTGTACACTGTCGTCCTTGTCGATTTACACATTAATTTCACATTCAATGCTCATTTTCGTTTATGTCCGTCTGTTCTGTTGGTGTATTGTAGCTGTTTGTCTCAATTTCTAATTCAGAATTTCTTGGAAATCCCCCACTGACTGAAATCTGTGTCGTCTGTGTTGTCTTATATTCCTTTCTATGTTGCACACTGTTGACTTTGTCGAATTCTATATTAAATTTAAATTCAGTGTTGGTTTTCATTTATGTATTTGTGTTACAATTTAACTGAATAACTTCTCAGAGTTTCTTTATAATTTTTTGTTAAATTTTCTGCGTTAAATATGATTTAACTCTCCTGTCATATTTGTGGCTTGCATGCTCATCGTTTTCCTGGTTTTTATCCACAAACCATAAGCAGTGGCTAGAGCTCACGACTTTTCGCGAACTTAATTCTGCAATAGTTTGTTTCAATGCCTTATTCGTAGGGCCAGTTAGTTTTCGCGAAAAGATGTTTGCAGCACTTTGTTTCAGTGCCTTACGTGCGCGACTGCATCTCTGCTTAGTGGTCAGTGATTGGATACCGTAACACCCAGCGTCTGGAGGTTAAACCCGCAAATCACAGACGTGATGTGTGGCAGTTATCCGTATACTGATTGGAACAGTCAAATTAAAACGAATCTGCACAAAAACACTTTGCCAATAGCGACGAAGTTGAGCTGCAGGTGTGCACGTAAGACACTGAAACAAAGTGGGGCAAAAATATTTTCGCGTAAACTACCGGGTCCTACTTATGTGCACGTATGAAGCTCTGATTCATGGTTATTGGCAGAATGTATTATGGCACAGACGTGACTCATTTGACTGTGCCAACAGGAACAAGGTTACTGAACACCACACGTCTGTGATTTGCGGGTAGAACCCTAGACGCTGAGAATTAAAAACAGCCAATCACTGACCATGAAGCAGGACTCTGCGTATATGCACATGAGACATTGAAACAAATTGTTGCAGAATTTTTTCCCCAAAAAACCGTGGGCTCTAGCAATGGCATATGCCCATTAAACCCATACATTCTTATTACAAAGTCCCTTTGCAGCAAACATTTCAAGGTCTCAGGAAACAGTAAATTACCCAAAATAAAACAAAATAACTAGGGTTTCAAAAGTGTTCACTTTATGCTGAACCTCTCATAACTGTCATTCAGTGGCGAGGCGTGGTCGTGTTCCAAGGCAAGCAGTAGAAGATCTGACTATACACTTAGAGCATGTAGGTATATTACTGGAGAATATGTTCCTCGCCTCTTACACGCTACTGGTTGTGGGGTGTGTCTGTCTCTGCCAGTCAAATGGTTTTACAGGCAACAAATAATTGTCTATATTCGTTGTCAATCACCGCTTGTCCTAGAACGCTTCACGCCGCGTCACTGCTGTCATTATTATAAAAACACACCTGGACCGTATGCAGACTATTTTATTTTCAAACAGAGTAAAATATAGTTTATCATACGAGCTAGTACACTAATATACCGGTTATGATTCCATAGTTCTGTGTCTTACTTTAAGAATAGCTATTTGATTTCAAGTATTGTCTGGAATTTCACGATTATTTATTTGATCTTCGCTCTCATTTGCGCTTCACTGAAACATGCGTTTACAAATAAAATTAAAATGGATTTAGTTTCAGAAATAACGTTTGTAAACTGTTTTGTGTAAAAGACTATACGTAGTGTTCGCGCGGAAGCTCTGAGTTTCAGACGTGAATGATTTTCATCCTAGACGACATTGACATTGCAGCAGCTACGTAAGAAGATACGTTACAGCTAAAGCTGCCAGTGTTTTCCTTCTGGCTCCCTCAGCTACCACTCCCCCCCCCCTTCCCCAAACACTACGCGAGAACTTTGTCACCACCTAACTGGAGAAAAAATTAGAAATGCCATTACGAAATAGCAGAAATATATTAGAAATATTATGCTGTAAATTTTCATTTGCGACTTTGTTATTGTTGTATATATGTAACTATGTTTATAATAATTGAATTCCCTACTGTTTGAATAGACAAAAGTAACTTTTTTTTTTGTCTTACCAAATCCCCTTACATCCCGCCAACCCGCCCGGAAAAAAATTGTCTGAAAATAAGCCTACTGCGGACAGTATGTGCTTGAACATGTGGATGTCAGATTTAACTATGCACGGACGAAAAACGCATACCAGACAAGTACTAATGCTGGAATCACTACAGCACGAAGTAGAATGCCGCAACACAAAAAAAAGTCAGCCAATCAACGCCAAGGTATTTGTGACGTCAGCGCGACAAAATGGCGGATGCAACGTGAATTCCAAAAATAAAGTAGGGCCTATATTGATTTTAATCGCGCCATGGACGCAAAGGTGAAAAAAAAAAATATGTTTCGAAATGTTGATGAAACTAGTGAGTTGGTAGCAAATAGCATTTATTTATTTTACGGAGATATTTGCTTGTTATTATAAGCGAATTATAACCTTTTCAAGTAGACGTGTAGTTGTGACTTTATTTCCACGTGTGGGAATGTCAGAAATATATAACAACTATATGGAAAGTAATGACATAATGCACACTTGAAAGGCCGCCGTACCAGAGGATAGTGAGTAAAGGCAAGTAACTATTTATGTGCAATATTTTATTGTTTAGTATTTGTCGCACGCAGCCAAACTAGTGTTAGCAACAACGAGAATATTCACTGTCGCATCGCGTCGTTCGCGTCGCGTCTGTCGTGATATTGTGATTCCAGCACAAGCATTGGCGCACGAACTGCAAACATGACCTTGAATATGAATATCTAGGCTACTTTAGATGTAGTTTTGTCGGTGGAGCTTAGTGGCTCGTTGGCAACGAGGTAATTATAGATGGGTTCAGTAGGTAGACAAGGACAGGCCATGAAGAAGCCGTGTACGAGTTGTGTAATACATACCAATAAAACTTAATAAGTAGGCAAGAATTGGTCTTTGACAAGTCCTTCGCAGTACAATCAGTATTATCATCCTATTATTGCAGTAATTTATGGTTATATCACTTCCGTATTAAAATGGCGTTCGTTGTTACAAGTAACAATAACGCTGACAATAATTCACATTTCGTTCCACTTGAAACTGAATTAAATTTTATTGTGTTTAAAATATTTTTTAACCTTACACAAGTACATGTGTATCTCCCAGAATTCGATTTAGGATCTATCTAACATATATATGATTTCTACGCATTTTGTCGTAAAAACTCGCTTTGAAAAGTGTTAAGAAATTATCACCGCCTCTTTTGCTAACCACAATTTTATCTGTGCATAGTCACAAATATGTCAAAAATACTTTCAATTTATTATTTTAACCAAATAGGCCACTTATACTTATGGAAAGTACACTTGAGAAAGTGTCAACTACAAAGTGTTTTGTTGGATTTCAAATTGTGCAATGATATACACGTGTTATGTATGTTCTTATATTATTCACTTTAGAGTAAGTATCCAGAAAATAAAAAGTTGAATTTATCCTAATAACGCGACCAAAACTAAAAAAAAAAAAAAAAAAAAAAAAAACATATATTTTATAGTATTATCTTAAAAAGATACACGTAGACATAATTTTCTCTTATTAAAATACTGACTGTTCCTGCGTAGCTTCGAGTGAATGCGAGATTTTGGTCATCGCTTAAGGCGCCCGTAAGGTGGTCGTGTGTTTGTGTGAGTGAGGTACGGTATCAAGGGCGATGTTGACCAGCTTCTGTGGAGCGGTATCGCCTCTACCACAAGACACTGAAACGGCGTGCAGTGGTATCGTAGATCACTCGCCTGACTGACACATTCAGTGTCCACCCCATCTTTTTATTGCTGGAAAATTTTAAGTAAAGTCCAATACACCTCTCTATTGTAGTTTCACATGAATCCCTTCTGTAGTTTTTTTTAGATATAATAGATGGAAAAAGCCGTTTTTAACCATTTTGAGGTGTTCTGAAATGGTCTATCTAATTAACGTGTTGTTTTAAAACTACTATTCCGATGTCGTATGAAGTGTTTGTTCTTTTCGTAAATCCACACATTGGAAATACGTTTAGTAGTTTCTTAGATAAAAGTGTTCTACTAGCACGCTGCAACGCTGGCTACAAGGCAAGCAGGCGGGCGCCTTAACATGCGGGCCTTTAGCTCTGGTGAAGAGTGACAAGATGTGAGCGTGGAGCGGCGCCGGAACGAAGCGACTGGGGCTGCGAGAGATCCCCGAGAAAACCCGCCGACCAGAGGCAACGTCCCAATTACCACGTGCGAAAATCTGGGAACCGACCCCGCCGGGAACTGTAACCTGGATCGCCTTGGTGGAAGGCGAATGGTCTGATGACTCGGTCACCGCGGCCCCCTGCCACAGAATATTTAGGCATACAGAAGTGAAACAGCAGGTAGGACAGCGAACTCAGCCACACACGCCAGCAAAATGGCTTCCCTGGCCAGGAAGATGGCGGAGACACCTACCGCCAATCAGCGTAAGGCGGCTGCCCTGCTAGCCGGCAGCCAGGCCAATAGGAAACCTGCCGTAACATGCAGGAGCCAAACATACACGGGGCTGATATCAGCAACCTCGGGCAACCAATAAGCGGCCAAGTTCGCCCGTATCAAACGAGCCGCCACGCCATTTCACGTCTGTATTACTATTTAGTCTGTGCCCCTGCGTAGCTTCGACGTCAACAGATATGCACATGCGCTATAGCTACCTCCAACGCTTGGCGACAGTCAAGTTGACGTAACCAGACTATGGCCTTGAACATGTGCGTTATCACACTGTCTGTATTCGCGAACAGCTGACGCGAAGCTGGCTGCACGTGGTGCGATTTCGCGTGCACCGTTATCGTGCGATGCTGCCGCATCTTGTTAACCTGATATTCGCTGAACGTCAAGGTCGCAGAAGTGGTCTTCCTCAAGTGTTGTTCATAATCAAGGTGACATGATGAGTGGTGCATTAAGGGCACGTCAGGTATTTTTATAGTGATTTTTAACATATCTTACTTAACGACTCAGAATTTTCGTATCGAAGAATCCCTACATAGTTTTGTCAAAAATACGTCTTAGTTTGTACCTAATTTTTCTGGTGTCATTTAATCTGAGGGTTTTTTATCTTCAGGTTTTTGCATCCAAAGTACAGCTAATTTTGCTATAAAATGAGCCAAAATCAAGCAAAATATTTTTGCGACCAAACGATACATTATTTTGAAAAGCGCCTACATAGAACTCTGAGTGAAGAGTGAAGAGATTTTGATCAGCGCTTAACATCGAGGCCTTTAGCGTTGGTGAGGTGTGACATGATGTGAGTATGGAGCAGCACCGGAATGAATGAGCGGGGTACATAGAACTGTGCATCATCCAACTGTTCTTAGTATAGAATTTTTTCAAAACATTCCGTTTAAAAAAACTTGTTTTTTTTTTTTTTTGCACCAATGTGAAAAATATACTACCTAAAATGCCTTAAGCAATTAGTACGCTTTCGGTGACGACGATTTGAAAACTGCAAGTCTACGCGGAATTAGTTTTTCCGGCTTCTGACATTGACGGAGAAAACTTCTATGGAGAAGAAAGAAGTTCAGCAAATACTGCAGCTATCGCTTTCGCATTTTAAGTCAATAAATATAATTAACTAGCCGGCCGGCTGCGGCGTTGCCCGCGTGAAATTATGTAATGTAAACAGTAACTCTGGATAAAAGATGTGATGAAGGCATTTAACTCAATAACAGTGAACTATAATTAACTGTTCTTAGCTCAGTGTAAAGAGCGCGAGCAATATGCTCGTATGATGTCATAGTAATTCCCATCGCAAAGTCTTGCACGGGATACGAACCCGTAACCCCACCCCTTCCACACCACAAACTGTATTCAATACCTTTGTAGTGACTACAGTCCAAAGAGGTTTTATTTATGAGTAGGTTGGCAAAAAAACGACTGTAGAATTATTTCTCCGTAATCATTCTCTTTTTTCCGGCAGATGGTAACATGTTACTGCTTTTCACCTACTTAATTTTCGAATTTCATAAAAACCTGTATTCGATTTGTAGACGTTGACATAAGCTTCATTCTTATCAAAAAATCATCTCAATATCTCAACGGGTATAAGCGGTACAGATGATTATTTGAAATCACATTTTATTGTTTTAATAGCTTTCAAGGACGAAGTTAGAAAAATCCTGGAATTACTTTTTTTTTTAATGTTTACGTAAGATTTATTTTAAAGCAAAAACCTTTCAATTTTTTCCACTGGTTTAAGAGATAAGTGGGATTAATTAAAAAAACACGTTTTGTTTTTTTAAGAGCTTTCAAGGACGGATTTCAAAAAATTTTAAAAATTCGTTTTAGATATTTACATAAGCATAATTTTAAAGAAATAATCACCTCACTATCTGAAATAGTTTAGGAGAAATCACGGATTAATGAAAACCACAATTTACGGCGTTTCACCCCTTTAATTTTCGAATTTCGCAAAAATCGGAAAAATTTGCGAATATGCATTTCTTTAGGCAATATTATGAAGTTAAAAAATTTATGATAGCATTCCCGGTTAATGAGATATCAAGGATTCCTTCAAAACACATTTCACCCCTTTCGACCTCCTCGATTGTCGAATTTCGAAAAATCCTTTCTTAGTGGGTGCCTACGGGCCAAGGGGAAGCTTCCCTCAAAATTTCATGTTTCTAGGTCCAGCGGTTTGGGCTGTGCGTTGATGAGTGAGTGTGTCAGGACACTTCAATTTATATATTAAGATTAACTGTATTTATTCAAGAGGCCATCGAGGTCGTTGCAGATGGTTACACATCTTTACATAATGACAGGAACTGTTAGAGGAATCGGCCAAGGTCTACGTAACGGCAGCATCTCACCATTCACCCGGAGCGATTTCATAGAACTGTGAAAAACCGAAATCAGAAAGGTTATGGCGAGGTATCGAAACTGGATCCTCCCAAACTAGATGCACAGAAATGATTATGTTTCAAAAATTCTTATATTTTTTTACAGAAAAATCTGTAAAAGTGGAATGGTTATGGTGGTACTGGCAGGGGAACGGAGGGGAGGCTTCATAATATGTCAGAGGATTTGTGGACCCATGACGTCACGACTGTCTTCTTGTAGCCTGACAACTCGCCGCCATATTGGAATTAATTTTGACCTTGACTTCTGATCCTCAAAATCACCCAAATATCCCCTTTCCCCCTTAAAAGTATTCATTTTTACATACCTCTATAAAATTATCTTCGTGGATGTCTTAAAACTAGCTTGACGACCTCGACCCTCAAAGCGGCTAGATGATGGGTCATATTGGTTGTAGGCACTGAGCACAAACATAATAACAATCGATATAATTTTTGATGTGGGAGCCGATGGGAGGTACCGTGGGCGAGGAAGGTACTATAGATAATTTATTCTTTGTTTTTTATTTATTTTAAATTATTAATATTTTATCATTTTTCATTATTGCATTATTTGCATTTCAGAACACAATCTAACACCTTCACGTATGAAATCAATCTGTTTAATTAATAATTAATCTAAATTTTACTTATTATTTAAATTTTTTGTTGTAACATGTTATTTAAATACTAAATAGATTACTTAAACCTGATTTCCATCTTAACTATATCCATTTAATATCCATTAAATCCAATAATATTTTAACTAACTTAAAAAATCATGGTTAATAGACTTTACTTTTTCTATTATTATACAAGTTGGATGTTCTACTATACGCCTCATCGTCCTGAAGAAACAAGTTCACCCACATCCGATCAATATTCAATAAATTAATCGATTAACTTTCATTAAATATCAATTTCAACTAAAACATAAAATATTTTCCCCATAGGCCCACTCACCAACATAGCTATCCGTACCCGATAGATTTCAGATCATTTCAATCATATAAATTACTTTGAGCAGACTTGGACATCATCATTGGTGATTGGTTTATGAGGGATCAGATTGCTAAAGAGGAGGGGGGAGAGGTAGAATATTGAGAAGGCGCCGTAAAAACTGTATGAATATACAAAACTAAATGATGGATGTGTGCTGTCCGCTATGTTTGTGAATTGTACATGTAAGTAATTAAATTGAATTTACTGAATTTATCAGTCATCGAACGAATATAGTTATGTTGGTGAGGGAGGGCCTATGAAAAAAATATATCATGTTTTATAATATAAAATTATATTTAATGAAAATTAATCAATTTAATTTATCCAATTTACTATATTGGTTATGGGTAAATTTGTATGTACAGGACGATAGGAAAACATCCAACTTGTAATATAATAGAAAAAAATAAAATTGTATTGATACTAATTTTTTAAGTTTGTTAAAAATGTATTGGTTTTTAACAGAAATCAAATGGATAGAGTTAAGATGGGAGTCAAGTTTAAGTGATTTAGTTAGTATTTAAATGGAATGTTACAATACAAAATTAAAATAATAAATAAAACTTAGTTTAATTATTAATTATACAGATTGATTTTATATGTGGAGGTGTTCGTTTGTATCCTGAACTGGTAAATATAAATTATTTATATTAATTATACACAGTCGTGTAAAATGATATAATATTAATACATTAAAATAAATGTAAAACATTAAGAATAAGCACCTCCCTCGGCCATGGCACGTCCCATCGGCTCCCATACCAAAATAAATATAGATTGTTTTGATATTTGTGTTCAGTGCCTTCAATCAATGTAACCCATAACCCTCGGGGTTATCTAGCTGCTTTGAGGGTCGAGGTCGTCAAGGTAGTTTTGAGACACCGACATAGGCAATTTTACAAATGCGCGAGGTAAAGGGATTTTTTAGGCAGAAAAAGGGAAGTTTTGGGGAATTTAAGGGTTAAAGGTAAAGGTCAAATCTAAGCTGACGACGAGGTATCAGAATACAAACTTTCGGTATTGACTTCCTGGATACAAAAATACTCCGAAATATCCCGAATCCTTCCCTCGGCTCACTGGCCAATACTGCCATAACCATACTACTAGAAACCGAAGATGCCCAAGATCAACTGTCCTTTGTCACGCAGTTTATTGCAATCCAATGTTTGCAAATCCGTTTCTTTCAACGCAACTATTTTGCCCAAAACCGGAATGCTAATTTTCGAAGCGAATAACAAACATCACACGAGTGCGAAATGACAGTGTCAAAACATCAAGTAAATTACTAACGCTGTTTCAAAGCCCTCCTTCATTGTTATAAATTGTCATTTTGAACTGCGCTACCTCAAAATTTACTAATAGATTACGTTCGAAAGATATACATAGCCTACCACTCCATAAGCGGCTTCGATACGATGGGGAGGGATAAGCGTATCCGAACACTTTATAGAGACAGCAAAGGGTATAAATTAAACTGTTGAAAAGCATACAACTATTTTCCTTTTTTTGACCAGATAGCATTAATAACTTATTGTCCAGTAAGCGTTTTTCTGTGTCACTTGGTGAGACTGCAGGTACAAAGACAGAACACACTTCTCTTTATACATTCCTTACGTGGAATCTGATGCCGAAAATGTTATACTTACATAGGATCTTCTGCAGTTCATACATGTTATTGACTTAAGCGGAAGAGGCTTCGGTAAGTTATTTTTTAAAAACCAAACAGAACTTGAAACATAAATTCGGTACGGCATTTTCACAATGGGGGCCAAATCTATCTCAGAAATGTTTCAATCAGCACAGGTTGTACCAACCGAGTCTCATCTGAAATTCCTATAGCTGTTATGTTTCCAAATAGCGTAATGTACAAGTCATTAGGAATAATAGGTGCAGCTCATAATATGTTTGTGTACCCCAAAAAATAAATAAGTAATAGTGAATTGCATTGCAAATCGTGGTACATAGATATTCCCGGCCAAGACATGTAATGAACTACTCAAGTTGACAAGTAGACACTCACCACTCCGGCAGCCGGAAACCGGGACACGACTGGCAACACCCACAGCGTTAAAGGCACGTGTGATGTCACAGACGGGATACGTGTGTATTTATGGGTGCTATCTATGCCTCGGATCACCACGCTGTTACGATTCACAAGGACGTTGCAGATAAGCCCATATGTCGAACACTCGAACATCCTAGCGTTAACACAACTATCAGCCTCGGGTAACGTATTCAAAGCGAGAATTTCTACTTCAAGTCTAGAAAAGTTGCTTTTCTAAAATAATTTTAAAATGGTTTAAAGTTTGCTATAATCAAAATAGCCAAAAACATTAACATTAGCCAATTAAAAAATGTCTTGCTGCATATTAGATACAAAAAAAGATGGATGCTTGCACTTCTTGTCCAACCACGTTTTACTGTCCCACGAATGCTTTTTAGAATATTTGTTTTATTTATGTCTGTTGACGTATTGAAAAAATAACTTTCATTCTTATCAATATTTTCGTTAACATTTTACTCTTAAGTTATATATACATATATACATACATACATATATATATACATATATACATATATATATATATATATATATATATATATATATATATATATATATATATATAAGAGAACTGTGAATGGTTACGCATAAGTAGATTCTCGCACAAGACAGCAATTTACCATGTGACTATACAGTGCTTATTGTTATGGTTTTGTTATGCACGATTGTAGTACGCACCATATCAGAGAATGAGTTCAATTCTGGATTGGTAATGGACTAATGGTTATTCCGATTGTAGGACGGCCTTGGTGTAGACGAATCCCCCCTCCCTCAGTAGTTAATGTAAAAATACGAAGCGTCTTAAGTTGTGAGGAATGATAATTAATTAGACACGTTCCTATTTTGCAGTGTATGCATCTCAACGTTTATTTCAGAGGCCCATTTACGCATAATGACTTAATATATCATTCTTGAAACCATAAAAATTATAGGTTTTTCGTTCACAAAAAATTGTTGTAGTCTGTTCACTTTAAACTGAGAAGTCGCAATCATTTAAATAAAAAAAGATGGTATTTTATTTGCCGCATATGTGTCAAGTTTTGATATTGGGAGACGTTTACACTGGTTTTAGTTCCAAGGAAGTTTTTAGATCAAAAATATTAAATATAATGGCAAAATGGCTGACAGAAAATTTAACCAGTGCTCACTTTAACGTGAGTAGCCCATACGACGATTTTTCTCTCTTTTCCCAGGATAAAACAGCGATATGGTACTAAAAAGGGAAGAACTGAGTCAACGCAAATGTTAGTGCAGTGGCGGCTCGTGGGTTGTTGTCAGGTGGGGCTGTAGATAGTCGGAATTGTACACTCGTGATGAACGCGCCGTAGACCAACGATCATGAAATATTTGCCGGCTACTAGATATGTGTGACCACTCAGTAGTAAGGGGCACCTGCACATCAGCGTGTCAGTGGCTGTAGAAGAGTCAACCAGCGCACAACCCTGTTCAACTATTGACAACTGCAGCCCTACCTGGCAACAACCCACGAGACGCCACTGGTAAAAAGTCTTACATATGTGATTTGAAACGTAGTGACGATGTTGAGGCAGAAGTGAGTAAGAGGGGAAAAATAACAAAAAAACATATTTCTGCACTAAAATGTACTGACAAACACCATATTTTGTTTTGTTTTTGTTTTTAAGTAACTAAAAGACAAATTAATACATGAGGGGGATAACAAAGCGGCAGGGTATCGCACACCGAATGCAGATTATATGGATGTGAGCCCGTAGGCAATCTTCGTACTATAAAATGTAAAATTATTCTGATAATTTGTACCTTTGACAGATGATAACTTTGTATATCCTAATATTGTAATGATACTCAACTTTACTAGTGTTACAGAATTTTACTAGAGGTATTTGACCGTTACTTGAAATTTTAAATGTTTAAAAAAATTGTTAGATTATAAATGTTAATTGGTTTAACGTAATATGAGTAAAAATTAGCAATAAATTCTAAAAAGCGCTGATGTCAACGAGTAAAACGCGAACTCTGGGTGAAATTCCTCGTTGTTATAAACAGTCTAAAATGTATGTTTAGTCTGGCAGACGGTGAGAAATGAACGTATCTTCGGAATAACTTCAAACAAGGACAATAATACTAAAAATGATTTTAGAAGAGATCTGGATTGAGTTCATTTTCTATAACTGAGAGCCCCAACTAGAACTTACGACGTGGGATATGCACTTAACGAAGGGTCCTGGTATTGTTCAAGAAAATTCCAAGGAACGTACGCCATAAACTACAGGCTACAGAATTACGTCAGAAGTCACTATCACCAGAGAGCCTTTAATAATGTGTGACTAACTCATTTGGATATATATATTATTATTGCACATTTTTAAATCAGTGCTGTGGTGTCAGTTTTATTGTGGCAAATGTTCATTAACCAACCCTGAGATAACGGCTCTGAGTTAGTTAAACACCTTTTCAGTAATTTATAAAAATTTGTCAGAACCATGAAAATGCTTCCTTTTCCCCGGCGCTGGTGATTGTGAACTAACTAAGCATGTTAGTGAGTAAAATGTTGTTTTGGGTTATGTTTCACCACATATCACTTAAAATTGTATATTAGTAAAGGCGTTAATTATCTTAGCCAAGGGAAATAATCAAGTATTAAATTGTCCTATGGCGTCTTTCATTTAAAATGTTTAACTACTCAAGCACCAAAATTGTAATAAAACTACGTTTTACAAACTTAAGTAAAACAACACACACACTGATAAATCTGTTCACTCCTTTTCATTAGTTGTGCTTAGCATAACCAAGCTTAGTATCAGGAATGTTGTGTAATGCTATGCTCTATCCCCTCTAGGGCGTGGGAAGTGCATGTAACAGTACCCCGGAGGACGACATGAAGTGTGGCCTTACAACGGAGGGGCGCCGGAATAGATGTGACGGGGGAGACGGGAGATCCCCGAAAAAACCCGCCGACCAACGGCATCGTCCGGCACGATTCCCCCATGCGAAAATCCGGGGACCGACTCCATCGGAGATCGAGCCTGATCGCCTCGGTGGGAGACGAGTGGTCTGACCTCTTGGCCACCGCGACCCCTTATTTCAATGACTGGAGGAAGATTCACTTGTGTAGAAATTTATTTCTTATCAGCGAAACAAGAAGACTAATAGCTATGGTTAGGAAAAATTCGCGAGTTCAGTGACCAGCATGCTAGAATCCAATGTCCTATGCATACTCAAGTCTCGTCTATTTGTTCATTGTCTGCTGTCTGAATGAGTAGCAGGTAATGGACAAATGGTAGCATGTTCGTCGTTGAACTCGCGAAATATTCCTAGCCTTACTAGTAGCAAACACGTATGACCATATTACATTTGCTGCTGATACTGCTGACGAGTAACAAGAAGAGATTATTATTTATCGCGGGAAAACTTGAGTGTTTGCTGGGTTTCAACGTACGTTCAGCTTACCAGAAAACGACCGACTTCCGTTTGAAAATGGAGCTGTTACCCTGTTTGACTGAACCAATAATAATTACCGCTATTGTAATACTTGATGCCTATTACTGGTCTGCAGACAGCTACGTTGTATCAGACGTACACCAGTCATGTTGCTAGAAACTACAGGGTTTTCATGGGTATGTTGGTACAAAACATTTTCTCGATATACCATCATCTCTAAAAACCTAACGGAACGAACAAGCTGAAGTCTATTGGAACTCTTACCGGTAAAATTGCAAGTAGGAATTAAGGCGATTGAAATTGAAAATGCTAAAAAGCTTTATAAAGCACGACAAAATACTTACATAAAATGACAACCAATTTTTAATTCTTAATAAACCTCTATTCTACAAATCATTCTTTTCAAATAAAATACTAAACACAACGCTAAACAAATTTTAACTAAACAGGTGAACAAAACGAACGACTAACATTTACAACTATTTCTGGTGATAAAACAAATTACTCAATCGTCCGTACACGACCTAGATCTTCGGCACGTAAGAACATTGTACTTTGATAGTTTGGTAAGTGCTATAGTATGCAATATTTATATCGTCTACTTTAACTGTGCCTGATCTGCTGGACGTTTGTTAAATCAGCCGAAAGTGACACGGAATATAGCCTCCCGCCTGTTGCTATTTTACCATTCGTAAGTTAACTGGCCAGCAGCCTAGTACGTAAACCAACCGCGCGTCAGTAATCTGAGCTGTTGTTATCAGCAGACACAGCATAGTGTATGACGCGAGTTACAAACTAATCAGGTAGTTTTCCAATTATTATATCTTGTTATAGTTAAATGGTTACGTGACACGATTTTATCTACACTCACGCCATTCACGTATTTTCCGTTTCGTGTTTCGTTAGCTTCAAAGGAGTCGTAATAGTTTAGTCCAGAATAAATTATATGCAGCTAAGCAAAATAATTTGTTTGAAATGTGACCCTTTTAACATTTTTCGATTAAGTTAGATATGTAATGAACATTACTGTCATAAAACTTGGTACACATGTACTACGTACAAAGCTGACATGACTTGTGTGTATTTCGTTCATCCTGTGCATAATATTTTGAAAATTGCGGCAATTATTATATGTTTAGATAGTATTTCATATCTTAGGAAATATTATTTCAAAATATTAACAAACTTGGTACACATATACGTGCAAAGAAAGCTGAGTTGTATATTGTGAATTTCATTTATTCTCTGTTCATTTTTTTTCAAAATTGCAGCTTTTAATTAATTTAATTTAATTAATTTTTTTAAAATTTAGCATAGAATCACATACCTTAGGAAATATTTTCCAGAATCACACCAAACTTCATAAACACAAAGTTGACTTGACGACTGTGTATTACGTTCATTATGAGTGCATATTTTCAAAATAGCGGCAATTTTTATATTTTAGGCACAGTATCACATATCACAGAAAATATTTTTTCAGAAATTCATCCAACTTGGTACACATACACTACATACTAAGCTGAATTTACTGTTGTGTATTTTGTTTCGACTTATTAATATATTTTAAAACGGCAGTATGTTATGAGCATAGCAGTACATACCTTAGTAAATATTTTTCAGAACTTCACCAAACTTGGTGCACGTATACTACACACAATGCTGACTTGACTGTTGTGTGTTTTGTACATCCTGATGTGTTTATATTTTGGAAATGGCGGCAATTTTTTTATTTCAGCATAGTATAAAATATCTTGAAAGTATGACATAAATATTGTGTATTCCGCTCATCTAGTATTCACATTTTGATAACCTAACCACAGTTATATTTTTAGGTAAGTGTCATGTATCTTAGGAAATCATTTTCAGAATTTCACCAAACTTGCTACACGTGTACTACATACAAATCTGACTTGAATGTTTTATATTTAGTTCATTCTGTTTTCTCATTTACAATATGGTGGCCATTTTTATATTTTTAGCATAGTATCACTTATCTTATGAAATATTCATCTCAGGAAATATTTTTTCAGGACGTCAACCAAATTAGTACACATATACTACATACAAAGCTGAGTTGAATATTGTGTATTTAGTTTGTCCTGTGTTAGTATTTTAAAAATGGCGGGCTTTTTATATTTATAGCATAGTATCACATAATCTTAGGAAAAAATTTTTCAGAATTTCACTAAACTTGGTTTACATATACTACATACAAAACTGACTTAAATATTGTGCGCTGAGTTCATCTTGGGTTCATATTTTTCAAATTGCTTCCATTTTTATATATTTACCATAGTAAGGCATATCTTAAGAATTCCCCCCCCCCCCCCCACAAGAATTTCACCATACTTGGTACACATATAGGCTACTACACACAAAGCTGACTTGACTTATGTGTATTTCGCACTTCCTGTGTTAATATTTTCGCAAAAGCTGTCATTTTTACATTTTTAGCACGGTATAACATCTCTTAGGAAATATTTTTCAGAATTTCGCCAAACTTGGTACACTTATACAAAGTTGGCTTTATTATGGTTTAGTTCGTTCATTCTGTCAAAATATTTTTAAAATGACAACGATCTTTATATTTTTAGCATTATAATACTTATCTTAGGATACTTTTTTATGTCGGCATTATAATACTTATCTTAAGATACTTTATGACGGCGATCTTCATATTTTTAGCATTATAATACTTATCATAGGATACTTTTTTTTAGAATTTCTTCAAACTTGTTACACACATACTGCATACAAACTTGCATTGACTTTTGTATATTTCGTTAGTCCATCTGTTATATTTTTTAACACAGCGGCAATTTTTTATTTATCTTTATGATATAAACATTTCTCAGAAAAAATTTTCCTCAATTAATTACTCATTTAATTCCCAGCAAGCTGATTTATCTTTAGTATATATTTTGCATCATACCTCAAAATCAATATCATCATTTAATATTTCATGATCACAAAAACGATTTTAACTCTCAGGGTTAATTTGCATCCTCTTGCAGGAAAGTAGGATGATTAGTTGTTCTGGTAACATTTTGTTTGCTATAGTAAAAACAATACAACTACATTGTAACAAACGTTCTATCAACGTGTCTCTTTAAACTTTGTTACGCTTGCACAACTTATTATTGTAACTTACATGTTAATGAGTGTTGAAAATAATACCATACAGAGCTTTTAACCTTTTTAGCCTGCTTACGGAAGAAATAAAAAGTTGACTTAACTTTGTGTCTTCCGTACATCCTGAGTTTATGTTTTCAAATTGACCATTATTTCCGTATTTTTAGCATAGTATTACATATCTTAGGAAATATTACTCAGAAATGTATCAATATTGTTACACATATACTGCATATAAATATGACTTCACTCTTGTGTATTTTGTTCATAATGTGTTTATATTTTTTAAATGGCGGCCATATTTATATTTTACCATAGTATTACATAATGGTAACCATTTTTATATGTTTTGCATAATACACCGTATGTGTTAAGAAATTGTTCTCGGGACGTTATCTTACTTAGTACACACATACTACATAGCCTACAAGGCTGACTTGACTTTTCTGCATTTCGTTAATCACGTGTTCATATTTTTTTTTATAAATGTGACCATGCCATATTTTTCGCGTAGTATAACATATTTGGTAAAATATTTTCCGAAGTTCATTATTCTCGGCACGCATATTCTAATTAGTTAGTTGACTGTACTTTTGTGTATTTCGTTCATCCATTGGTAATATTTTGAAATCTGCGGCCATTTTTTTTCCATATGGCAGAAATATATCACAGAAAATTTATTTTTTCCTTTTTATTAAACTGGATACGGATATACTGCTTAGTAATCTGACTTTTTTTTGTAATTTAGTTTATCGCATGTCTTAATTTATGTTATTATTCAATATTCCTAGATGTATGGAAACGATTTTAACCATTCACGTCTAACTTACACCCAGTTTGAGGAAAGTCGGCTCATAATTTATGCTGGTAAATTGTTAAATGTCTAATCAAAAGGTTTTTCATATAGTCGAAATTTCTTTATCCATGTTAAGAGACCCAAAAATTTCGCGAATTCGTTTGAGAAAGCATTGTATTTCTTTCACACTTCTGTACACGTTCATTATTTTTGGGTTTTGATCAGAGTTGATGAAATTCTTTCTTGAGGGATGTGAACCAACAGTAGACCTGCATCAAAACACTCACTGACTCCTGTGCTACCTTGCCTTACTGGCCACTCACTGGAGCAGCAGTTAACGTACAAGTAGCTGACGACAGGATGTACGCAGGACTGTGGAGTCCAACCGTGCGCTCGTTGAACTCGTGACATTTCTGGGTCTCTATCTATGTTGTACAATAGGTGGTAGCATGTTGGCGGGTTTCACCATATATATATAGCGCTTAGTATCGAATTCTTCAGCACTGGTGAGGGTTGATGTAAGGGGAGTATGCAGCAGTGCCGGAATGAAAAGACGCGTAAACGGGAGATCCTCGAGAAAACCCGTCCACCGGAACGATTTCCACATGTGAAATCCGGAGATCGAACCTGGATCGTCTATGTGCGAAGTAAGAGGTGTAACCCCTCAACCCCCGCGGACCTTGTGTTTTACTTGAAACTTTACAAAATACAAGATGTACATTTAAAAACAGCTCTCGAAGGAAATGTAACGCAGCATCAACCATGTAGGACGGATGCCGAATGACGAATGCGAGCGCACTCTGCCTTGCCACAGATCCATCTCTCCAGCACGCACAAGAACAAAACACAACTCCTACCCCCCTCGTTTGCCCTGACGTTCGCCGCGAGCTGCGGGACCAGAAATCTCCCTCCTGGTGGGAGCGGAAACGAATTTTGTACCCCGCCAGCCTGCCTGTAGATGATCACGCTGAGCTTGCCACTAGGTGGTGTTCCGGCATCACCTCCTCCCACGATTAATGACACCACAGTCAATCTCTATTCATTTCCAGCTGCCGCTTTTAAGTAGCCTGATTAACTGCCAGAAACAGCACTGCGCTCTTCGCACAAAGCTGTTACACGAAACAAGAAGAATGCTTTCTGTCTGCGTCCTCTACAGAGGCAGGAAAATTGAGGAAGGTACCAATTATATAATAAAACATCAAAAAAATATTGAAATAATGTGAGCAGTACCTCCGGGGCAGTTTTCTCTTAGGTATATGGTCTCCGAACCATTTAGATTACGACTTGGCTGCCAGGAATATATTATGCCACATACTATTCCAAAAATTATAGTTTTAATGTCTAGAATCACTGATTTTTTGAGAAAACATTTTGTACTGACTTGTTCCAATACATTTTGTGCACATCTGCAGCTCTACTTTGTGTAGAGCTGTCGCTCATTTGACTGAGCCAATCAGAATAAGGTTACTACGATACCATGCGTTTGTGATTTGCTGGTAGAACACTAGGACACTGAGAGTTAAAATCATCCAATCACTAGCCATGAAGTAAAGCTGTAGACATGCACATAAGAAGGGTTTGAAACAAGTTGATTGCAATTTTCTTTCCACTGAAAATCAGTGACTCTATTGATGTCTCATCTTGTAGCGATGTCAGTAGGGATGGAGCCTATGATCAGAGAGTCAGAGTCAGGAAGGCAAGCGGTTGTGATTTGCAGTAGGGAACTACCAAAGCGCTCTCATTGAGCAATTCCAGGAAACTGTTGTAAGCCCAAGACGGGATGGCTGATTCGGGAACAGAAACCTGATTCTTCCATATACGAGTCCAGTGTTGTATTACAACGCCAAGTTGTTCAGTTATTAGGCTCCAAAAATCTCACTTGTTTGGTCTTCCTCGCCCCCTTTTTTTCTCCACCAGTTTTTTCCATGTGAACTTGAGGTCTTGGCGACCACGTTAACTGTAGGGCTTTAACCATGGTTGTTTAAAGGTGCCGAGACGATCCATTTTCTTCTGGTGTGAGTTTGTCAGTGCTTAGTCAGAGTTTGGTCAGGACTACCTGATAGAGTCCTGAGAATTTCTTGGGTTCATTCGGGGAAATGTTAGACTTCTAACGTTTGTGTATATGAGTTGCTTTCTCGATTGAGTTACTGTTAGCGAAAGGAAAATTCTGGAAGTTCAGTGATCCCACATGTTAAAACCCACTATCATATCTATCATATACATAAGTACTCAAGCCCCGTTTATGTGTTCATTGTTTGCTGTTCCATTGATTAGCAGCTGATAGACTAATGCCAGCGCTCGAGTACACACACAGGACAATGGATTTTAACATGCAGGTCATTGAACTTACCCTTTCCCAAGTCACTGTTGATGAAACTCGTTCTTAAAGACTATAAACCACCAGCGAACCGAAATGAATATGCTTGCAGATTCTTGCGCTACTTTGTTAGCTAGACAACTGGATACTCTTTGCAGCATCAGTCAATCCATTGAAAAACTATCTAAGGACAAAATTATCACAGAACAAGGAAGTCTGTCCAGCAGGCCATGGACTCACGAAATTTCCTGGTCTCTAATTACTTAACGCAGGCCAGCGTTGAACTAAACTTAGTCATGGTGTCGTCCATGTACGTGTTTGTCGGATATACTACACATGCGCTCAGTACAGAAACAAGTATTCGTTGGCGAGAACATAATTTACTTTTCGATTACTTTTGCACCGATAAGTTTCTACTGTTATGCTTATTATCTTGAGTCGTACAACAAAATGTCATTAATAGTCCTTCCGAGTACATATTAATTAAAAAATGTCCAGTTTTATTTTATTTACTATGGTTGCTATTGAGTAGTATGGTAGAACTAATTTTAATAGTAGCCTATGTTTATATCTCAGAACTTATTAAAACATTTGTTTGTAGTTTTTTTTAAATAGCATATTCAACTTAACAGTAATACATTTTTACTCAAGACGATTTTTTTAGCCTACTGTCCGAAGGGAAAAGTAGGATTATGAGATCGCCTTTCTGTACGTGTGTGTGTCCGTGTGTCCCCTAAAAACTTTTGAAACATTGGACCGAATTTCATCAAACTTTATACACATATAGTACTTTGTAATCTTACTTGACTTTTATAGATTTCGTTCACGCCGTATTCATATTTACAAAACTGCGGCCATTTTAAAATTTTTCGATCAAGCTGGTAAGTAAGAAACTGTAAATAAGAACATCATAAACCTTTGAACACATATACTACATACAAAGCTGACCTGATTTTATTAAATTTGCATATCCTATGCTCATATTTTCAAAAGGGTGGCCAGTTTTATAGTTTAGCATAGTACTACATATCTTAGGAAATATGTTTCAGAATTTCACAAAAATTGGTACACATATATTACATACAAATCTGATTTAACTTTTTGTATTTGGTTCATTCTGTGTTCATATTTTAAAAAATGGCAGCCTTTTTTTTTTTTTTTTTTTTTAATATTTAGCATTGAATTGCATTTCTTAGGAGATATGTTCAGAATTTCAACAAATTTGGTACACATATACTACATACAAATCTGACATGACATTTGCGTATTTCGTTCATACTGTGTTCCTATTTTCCAAATGGCGACTATTTATTATACTTTTAGCATAGTATTATATATCTAAGAAAATATCTTTTACTAAATCACCAACCTTGGTACACGTATGTTACATGCAAATCTGACTTTACTGTAGTATATTTCATTCATCATGGGTTCATATTTTCAAAGTGGCGGCCATTTTTATGTTTCAGCATAGTATTACATATCTTAAGAAATATTTTTCAGAATTTCTACAAGCTTGGTACACATATACTACACATAAAACTGACTTAATTTTTTGTTTATCGTTCATTATTATAATTTCTAAATAGTGGCCATTTTTTATATTTTTAATTTAGTGTAACATAGCTTATGAAATATTTTTTAGAAACTTACCAAAACTTGGTACACATACAGTACATACAAAACTGACTTAACTTTTGTGTATTTCGTTCATCCATTGTTGATATTGGCAAAATGGCGACAATTTATATATTTTTAGCATAGTATAACATACCATAGGAAACCTTTTTTCAAACTTTCATGAACCTTTGTATACATACATTACATACAAATCTGACTTTCCTTTTTTTTTTTTTGTAATTTTTCATCCTGTCTTTATATTCCATAAATGGTGGCTATTTTTAATATTTAGCATAGTTTTATGTGTCTTTGGAAGTATTATTCAGAATTTCACCTAACTTGGTACACATTTAGGCCCTACTACATACAAATCTGACTTGACTTTTGTGAATTTCGTTCATCCAGTGTTGATATTGTCAAAATGGTGACAATTTTTATAATTTTAGCATTATATTACATATCTTAGGAAATATTTTTTTTATAATTTCACCAAACTTAGTACACATACACTACATATAAAGCTGACTTTTATGTTTACAATTTATCCTGTGTTTATATTTTCTACATGGAAGCCATTTTTAAATTTTTAACATAGTTCAACATGTCTTGTGAAAAGTTTTTTTTTTAGAATTACTCCAAACTTGGTACATATATAGTACATACAAATCTGAATTGACTTTTGTTGATTTCGTTCATCCAGTGTTAATATTGTCAAAATGGGGTCCATTTTTTATTTTTAGCATAGTATTACATTTCTTAAGAAATATTTTTCATAATTACACCAAACTTCGTATACATATGCTACATATAAGGCTGACTCGAAAATTATGTATTTATCCTGTGCTAATATTTTCAAAATGACGGCCATTTTTATATATTTTAAACATAAGTATCCCATATCTTAGCAAATGTATTTAAAAATTTCATTAAATCTGGTACACGTATACTGCATACAAAGCTGGCGTTACGTTTGTGTATTCTGTTTATCCTGTGTTCGTATTTTCAAGGTGGTGGTCATTTATATATATATATATATATATATATAGTATATATATATATATATATATATATATATATATATATATATACTATATATATATACTATATATATATATATTTAGCTTAAATATCACATATCTTAGAATAAAAAATATATTTCAGAATTTTACCAAACTTGGTACACATTACTACTTTTAAAACGGACTTAACTTTTGTATAATTCGTTCATCCTGTGCTCATAGTTTTCCAATGTCGGTCATTTTTATAATTATAAGCATAGTATTTCATACCTTAGGAAATATTTCTAGAACTTTATCATCAAACTTTGTACACATATTCTGCATTGTATGTATGTATGTATGTATGTATGTATGTATATATATATATATATATATATATATATATATATATATATATATATATATATACAACTTTACTTTTGTGTATTATGCTCATCCCTTGTTTATATTTTTAAAATGGTATATTTTCAAAATTGTGAATATCCTATGTTTTCACCATAGTATTACATATCTTAGGAAATTTTTGTTTCATCATGTCATTAAACCTGGTACTCATATACTGCGTACAAAGATGACTTGACTTTTGTATATGTCGTTCACCATGAGTTCATATTAAAAATGGCGGCGGTTTTTATATTTTTAGAATAGTAATACATATCTTAAAACATATTTTTTCTGAATTTTATCAAACTCAGTACACATACTGCATACAAAGCTGATTTACTTCCGTATATCTCATTCATCCTTTTGTAATATTTTAAAAACGGCGACTGTTTTTTATCTTTAATTAAAGAAAGACTTCTCAGAAAATGTTTTCTCCACTGTTATTAAACTGGGTACTCGCATATTACTTAGCAAGCTGTTTTTATCTGTAGTATATTTCGTATATCATTAGGTTAAATCAATATTATTAACTGATATTCCTAAATTACGAAAAGGATTTTAAATTTCAGGTTTACATTGCATCCACTTTGAGAAAAGTAGTCTTATCAGTTATGCTGGTAACTTCTTGTTTTACTTCCACACTAAACAGTTTTCATTTATTATCACATGCGTGTTTTAATAAATATTTATTTTAAGAACGGGGGAATTAGTGAAGTGAAAAACACTAGACACGTATTCTGGAGGTAGTAGATTTGTTTACCAATCAGAATAGTCTTATTTTGGGTTAATATAAGTTTCCTGGCACCACTTAAAACGAGTAATGGGATGGTCTGTTGTCATACAGACAATAAACTACACTGTTAGAAAAAATGTCCGTAAAATTACGGAAAAGTACTGGTAAAAATGTATCCAGAAATCTTTGTAAAGTAACGGACACTCAGTTTTTCTTGATAACGGAACCATCCGTAAAATTACGGACAGTCCATTTACCGCAAAAAAAGTTTTAAATTTCTTTACTCTACTAGCACTATATTTTCCAGAGATACCACATTTCTTTTCAACTATGTGTTATCGAGATTCTGACGCACTATTTAATAATCTGAAAATTTTTTCAAAGTTGCTGGGATTAGAACCCACGACTTTATAAATGCCAGGCAGAAGCTCTAACCATTGAACCACAGTTACAAATTTTGAGTAAGCGAGTTACATGCAGCGGTACGATATCAACTTTATAAGAGACAACTTTTGTATTTGACATCCAGGATTCATAATGATTATTAATGCCACTTTTTTTAAAGAAACAGTAAAATACGCTTTAAAATGGTAGAAACATATTTCCATGAATTTATGGAAGGTTACGGTCCAACATCCGTAAACTGGCAATACGGACAAATTTCCGTAAACAAAATATTACGGAATCCACTTCCGTGAAATTACAGTACTTTTCTGTAAATATTTCCGTGAATTTACGGAAATTTTTAACAGTGTATTAAGTTTCCCCCGCCCTTCTCATTCCGGTACCTATCCACTGTAGGACCTCATTAATGTCATCCTTCATTCACCTCTAACCCTCCAAGTTGGGGGTTGACGACGGATTGCCACCAATCCCGTGATCAGAATCATAGTTGAAAATGTGTAACGAAAATACTTGTTAGAGCGCACGTTCCCTTGGGTATAACCGCGCTACAGATATAAATATATCATCTGTAGTGATCTCAAACACCATGAAAAACTGAAACCAAAATTGCCGGGCCATGTGACAGACGCTGATGTTCTCGAATGCGAGTTCAGGTCGTCATCACTGTGACACATCGCGCGATCCCAGAGGAAAAAAGTTTGACTGAGTCAGACGATGACTCTTTATTTCTCTTCCAACGCAGAGATACTGTGAAGTGAGTTTTTTTTTTACTTATATTTGTTACACGGGTAAAATAGGAGAGTAAAGAAAGTCACTTAGCTAACCAGGACAGAACAACATTAATGTCAACTAAAAAGTTATCCAAATGAAGTTGACTTTCGTCCAAAAAGTGAACCGAGCGTAGTGTTTGGATGTTTTTAATCACAGTCTGGCAAACTTCTGACAATCGAGAATTCTAGCATATGAACGAGAAATCCTAGACAACTTTGGCAGGTTACATTTCGTAAATGCCTATAGAATATAAACAGAGGGCAGGGACAGCACAGGTGTGTGAGTCCCCACCCCGAATTTCATGATTATACACTAAATAATGGGTTGATTATTGTCTGTGAAACCATGGGAGCAAAATATACCGTGGCGCTACATGAAGAACTTTGAAATAAAGGAAGATTCTAAGGCAACTAATAATGTTGCCCCCTTTCTTCTCCACCTCCTTGCGAACAGACCACCAACCGCGTATTTATACACAGACTATGTTATTGTCAGTTGTTTCTAAAGTAATATGATTTAAGTTAATTAAATCACTATGGTCTACTTCACCTCCACGTAAACACAACTGTATTATTGAAATGTTTAAATTCCAAAGGCAAGATGATCTAAACAATCTGCTTTCAAGAAGAATCTCATGACTCTGAAGGACATTGTTGTTACAATTAAAGGAATATATAAGAGATGATGGGTTGTGTCAGATATTTACGAATGGTAAAAAGCGTAGCACTCGAGCTTACAAAATCAATATTATTGTTTTGTGAAAATTCTAGACACTTGAATTTTATCACTTGTGATGAAGCTTTATTTTAGTTATCAAGTATATCCTGTAACTTAGAAGTTAGTTGTAGTATTACAGAGGACTGGCAGCATTAGTGGCATTCACTGTGAGTTAAGTGAAACTCGTAAATCTCCTAGCGAAATGTTTATAAGAACTTATACGAACAGTACATATAAAATAGATTTACGATAAATTGTTTGATCAAGTTAATAGTATTCTTTGAATGACAATGAAGTATAACCATTAAGTTATCGTTTTTAATGCTGAGATAAGCAGAATAGTTAAATTAATTTATGGAGGAAAGTAGAACCGATTTCATGAAGTAATATTAAGCTAATAGAGTTCTATAACTAGTATTTATACGACAAAATTTTGGTACAATAATAAATTATGAATTTAAACTATTTAAAAAAACGTGATTTTTTACCATCTGACGTTATGGGTCCTTTTTATATCCGATGAATAAGATGGTGCTTTTATTTTTGCAGTACACTTTCAGTACCTCGAAAAAGAACTTGTATTTGCCATATTGAGCTTTAAGAGGACTCTATAACTTATCTTATTATAACGTTCATCACATTTTTGTACGGCTTTTTCCTCCCCTCCCCGTTCTTACGCAAATCCACAGTCGGTTACGAACATCGTCAATAATCACAGATTCACAGTTCCAAGGAAAATTTATCTTCACAACCACAGATCACAAACGTCACTCTGGACACTGCAGCATTCCATCTTCAGGAGTCCTAGCATGTCCATGAATCACTGAATGAATGTAGTCATCCCTCTGCAGTTGCTTGACGACATCCTCTATGCTCCTGTTCTTCGTCTCTGGCATCATGAAGTAGATACAAACAGTGCTGACAACGCAAACCAGAGCGTACAACCAGAAGCAGCCATGCTGGCCGACCAGCCGAACAAGTGGCATGAAGCTGATGATCGCCGAGAAAGTGGTCAAGGAACTCAGCGCCATGCATATGCTCTGGACCACGTTGCGTGCCTGAGGACTCACCAGCTCCGTCACGATCGTGAAAGGTAGTGGACCCACTGCAGCACCCATGCTCAGAATGTATATGGACAGGCAGGCGACAGGCAGCCACCCGACAATCTCTAGATCCCAACCCAACCCTCTGAAATACAAGTATATGCCAAGCACGACGAGGCAGACTGCCATGACAATATTACTGGAGATGAGAAGAGCCCGCCTTCCACATTTCTCTATGGTCATGGTAGACAGTAATGAACCAATGGTCTGCAGAACTCCTATGAGAATAGTGGCGATGCTTGCAGGAATGGTTGAGCCCGACTCTTGGAAGATCGTGAGGGTGTATGACGTGATTGGCGCTGGGCCACATAGTTGCTGGTTGATTATTAGGCCCATGCAGATGAGAAGAGCCCTCCAGGTAGGCCGTTCAGAAATTATTTTTAGAGATATCTGGAACATACATATTGAAATAACTGCGAGATATACTAAGATGCTTAAAGCATGAATATAATTTCTCCTCAGAGATTTTGTGCCGTTTTCAAGTTTGTACTTTGTTTCGTATAACTTCAGTAAAATTTGATAGCTACTTATGGACAATAACTGTAAATATTTGGTAGTTTTCGCGAAAATATTTTTGCACCACTGTGTTTCAGTGTGTTACGTGCACATCTACAGCTCTGCTTCGTAGTCAGTAATTGGATGTTTTAACTCCCAGCTTCTAGGGGTTATGCCCGCAAATCACAGAGGTGTGGAGTCGCACAGTTAATATTGTTCTGATTGGCACAGTCAAATAAAAGACGACTCCGCAAAAATACTCACAACCAATATCAATTCGCGAAATCTTTCTGTCCCTAAATATGTGTCACGATGCACTATACCATTTACAGTACAAATGGTGAATTGTACATCGCAGGTTCATATATATAATAACAATAATAATATATAATCGTCTTTCATTTTTAACAAATATTACAAAATTCTAACAGTCATTGCCCATAATAAAGCTGTCATATTTAAATGAAATTATTCGAAACACAGTATACCAGCGTTGTAAGCTTAGAGTGAAATTATGATTGTAAAGGTGGTTACCTTCTGTTTCCTCTGCTGCAAAACTTCCTCCGCCCTCTTTTGTGTCCTCTCGAACTCAAACTCACAGTCATCCCCGTTCCTCAGCCACCGCAGTGCCTTCTTCGCCGCTCCAGCTTTGCCCTCTGCCATAAGAAACAATGGGGACTCTGGCATCCAGAAGAAGGCCCCGATGAAGATTATGGGCACCAGAAGATTTGCCACGTGGAACACGGTGAACGATGTGTAGGAGCCCATGGCGTAGGAGAACGTGCAGCCTATGTTCATGGACAACACAAACAAGACACCGAGACGTCCTTTGATGTTGTCTTCAGCGATGTCAATAGTGTAAGACGGCACCACGAGTGGAATACCTCCAAAAGCTAGTCCAGTAATGAACCTGCAAATATATTTTAAAGACACGTTTGCTCAGAAGATATTGGTATAGTTACAAAGATGACCTAAGATTTAAAAGCCTTATAACAGATTCAGAGCTTTCGTTAATATTTCAAATCCTTGACGTGTTTTAAACTGTGTACGAACATCAACCTCACCCAGTATTCCAATGCAAGTACACAGAAATAAAAGTATTGAAAGTGCTAAAATATGGACAACAGTCCAGTTTGTTTGTTGTATCTATCTGGATTATAATCTATAAAAAAAGATTACTTGCTCCTTTCACAGAACAAATTGTTACTTCCAACATCAAATGTTTTTGGCACACTCCAGATACAGTAGTACCCATTACGAAACTGAACTGCTGCCCGGTGTAAAATTTGTACTACCGTGGGCAATACATTTTCTTATACAAAATATAAATAAATAAATAAATAAATATATGTATATATATACACACGCTTAAAACGTTATACATTTTTCTACCAAATTTAATTTCCAATTGCATGTTTCATGCATGTAATTTTTTTTATAGTATTGCAATGTAAACTAGGTTCTGACTTAAATACACGTTGTTTCCTGCAAACATTACTTTACATTATCTGAGTTCCTTCCTGAATACATTAATGGTAAAAAATAGAGAATTTAAGAATATATTTCTTAGTATAGTACATGCCTTTATGTAATGTGGACCTTTAAAATTCTCAGAAACTTTGAACTGCCACCGAGAGTCGAAACAGGATCGCCTTTTCGGGAGGCTAGTGGCGCAACTATTACAGGGTGATTGGTAATTATAGGTACAATCGAAAGAGGTGTGTCGAGGACGATGAAACAAGCAAATAATGTTGTAAACATAGGACCGGAAAACGACGGTTTCCCCGTTACGATGTATGGACACGTGTACATGGCAAGGTTTTTGAACATGTACGGGCAGGGCATCAATGCGAAGACGTGATGAAGCCTGCCTTCACTTGAACGGCACCCATTTCGAACATTTGTTGAAATGTCTTCGTCCACATGTGCAGCATTTTGAAGTTTTGATCCTCGGGAACACTGGTATTATATTGTTCCTGTTGTAACATGTAATGTGTCATATTGGGAAAACCATTGGTTTCCGGACCTATGTTTTAGCGTTATTTGCTTGTTTCATCGTCCTCGACACACCTTCGTTTGTACCTATAATTACCAAACACCCTGTTATATACTCTGTTTAGTATAATGTTAGTGCATTTTGTCAGTTATGCTGGCACTTATTTTTTAAGTGTTTTACATGCTTGATACAATGTCAGTAGATATTTTTCGTCCAAAAATGAACACGAGGTGCCCATTTCGCTGTATGCACAATTCATTTTGTTTTGAACTGTGAATGACATTATACAGGCTGTCAGGTAATCCGCGGATACGGAATTCACAAAGTGAATTTGTAACAAATACTAAACAGAAAATACTACAGGCCCTTAAGAGTGCGTGGTAGATAAGTAAACGCTGAAAACATCAATTTATTTCTACATTTTTTTCGAAACCATTATGGATAAAATACTCAATGACAACCCTAGATAATTGTATTTGCCAACTTTATGAGTAAATATATAATCCAGAATTACTAATTCGTTACACATGATTTCTTGCGCCGCAGTTAAATGCACGAGCTTCCGGCGTCAGAGATTGTGTCTCAGAAGTTCGTGACACTGGAAAAAAATTTGTTTAAAACGTTGGCTAAAACTATTGTCTAGGATTGCTAATGTTTAATTTTTGCGAATTGGCTTCAAGAAACCTACAGTCAGCGTTGAATTATATACCACGCCATCTTAATTTATGAGATAGGGCCAAAATACCTACAAGCGGAAATGTAGGGTAGATTGTTCACACTAACATGTTTTTTTTTTCTTTTTTCGTAAACAAATGGTCCTGACGATTTATTATCAACGAGAATTTTCCTCTTAGTTCTGGTTGCAGATCATGTGATGAAGACCGTATCCACGAATTACCTTACCTATAAATTGAATGGGTGAGATGAAGACGGACAAGATTCCACTTTTATACAACTTTTGGGAAAACAGGAAAAACTGTTTTGGCACTAAAATAAAGGATGAATTGGAAAACTTAGACATTTATTTGCTAGGATTTAGGGAAATTGAACATTACATGAAAAACACAATACATTTTATGTACTGAAAGTTATATGCAATCAATGTTGAAGGGATGTTTTCCTATTTAATCTCATTGAGTCGAAAGCGTTCTGAAACTCGATGAAACAATAATTTACAGATATGTTTCCATTATACAAGTGCTGTTAAATGCTTGAATATTATGTTTTATGTTTTAACTAGCAGTCCCCCACGGCTTTGCTCGCGAGTATTATTCGTAACTGATAATCTTTACTTTAATTGAAAATCCTCTTTAAGATTGGTACTTCAGTCAGCAAGTGTTAGAATGTCCAAGCGGCTAATTGAACTAATTCTTCAGCAGGATAAGTAGCTATAGCTGTCCACGCGAAAGCATTCTTAAGTTTGTTCCTGCCACTAACAGCGACTTCGCCTGGGCCTTATTTATAGTCCTGCCAATTTGACGTTGTGGGGTAATTACAGACACCTAAGGTAAGAGGTTAATCGAATGAAAAATATATTTTTACCCTGTGGACAACCATTGGTGACGGTACTCTAAATTATATATTTTCAAAATATTCACTTTAACTTTATTGCCATTACAAAGTTTCAGTGGGTAAAGGTTTCCCGGAAACGTATTTGGTGCCCCAAACTTGAGATTAGTGAGTCGGTTTATTGCCAAAAGTGACAAAGTCAAAATGAGATAAAATTATATAAATGCTAGGAATATGTATATGTTGTTCACGAACAATTGCCCAAGTTTAAAGTCTATTCGTCGTTTCGTACTGTTGTGTCACGTATAGTAACATTCCACATTTTTGTTAATATCTACAATTTAATACTGTTTTTAAACGAAATAGCATTTATGACTTAATCACTTTTGGCTGTATACCGACGATATGTCAGCTGATATTGTAGAGGAACCTAAGTGGAAAGCGAACTGCAATTTTACCCCTTTTAAAGACTACATGTAAATTGCACTAATTCGATCTGCATTGTACTTTTTGTGTGTCAGAATTGAACGTTCGCACGCAGCTTTTAACGGAATTCGAGCCCAGAACCTCCCGGAAATTAGACCTGAGTAACAAACAACTGCGTTACGTAACGTCGAAATAATTCATGAAAATAAAATTTAGTTAAAAAAAAAAAAAATATCTGTGTCCTGGGTTCATAGAGGTTGTACAACACCACGTCTCGATAGGTTACTGTAGAGTGAAACTCCTGTATAGGTTGTTTCTCGCTGCTCGTTCCTGCTTTTCGGATGGTCCGCCTTGAAAATTGACCGACTTAGTTTTATTTATAATAATCACGTTTCTTATAAAGAAAAAAATTACATACATATTTTTTTAATATTAACGTAAGCATCACTCTGACGCGAACAACACCTCAATATCACTACTGGTTAGATAGATATCGTGGGTTGATGGAAAACAAATTTTGTGCTTTTTGACCCTTTCGGGTGTCGAATTTCTAAATATTTTAAATTTACATCATAGACATTTGTATAAGTATCCAACTGAAGTGTGAATCATATCGCTAGCCCGTTCAGTCGAACCAAAATCGATCATTCACTAAAAAAACACTTATCAACCCTGCACAGTATTGAGAAATCTAATTTCGAAAAATCTGAAAACATTTTTGCGATAATTTCTGTAATCATAATTCTGAAGCAAAAATTAATTGTATATCTCGACGGGTTCGATAGATATCGAGGATTTATCTAAAACACATTCGAGGTCTTTTCACCACCTAAGAGAGTAAATTTCGAAAAACCCTTGAATCATGTTTTATAATACTTTGTTGATATCTCGTTAACGTAAAAAACACAACATTAGCCCGCTGGGTTCAAGATATATCGACGATTAATAGAAAATGCTTTTCACCACTTTTCACCCCTTTTCACGTCCACAGGTGGCGAATGTAGAAAATTCCTGAAATTACTTTTTAAGTATTTGAGTAAGCATCAATCCTAAACAAAAATCACGTCGCTATATAAAAAACTATGGGATCGATATATATCGAATGTGAGTCGAAAACTCATATTACCCCTTTTTTAACCAGTTTAGGGCCGAATTTGGAAAATATATTTTAAATGTTACTTCGGATATTTACAAAAGCACGAATTTAAAGCAAAGAGCACGTCGATATCTCGATTGATTCGATAGATATGGAAGGATAATCGAAAACACATTTCAGGTATTTTCACCCCTTTAAATAAAGAATTTCGAAACGTCTTTGAGTCCAGGCATAGACATTTGTAGAAGTAACCAATTAAAGTTAAAATCACAACGATTGCCAATTGTGTTTCAAAGATATAGACGATTCATAAAAAAACGCATTTTTCCCCTTTTTACTTCCTGGGTGTCGAATTTCAAAAAAACCTAAAATCCTTTTTGGATATTTACGTAAGCAATATTTTGAAGTGAATACCAACACGCTATCCCGAAGGGTTCGATAGATATCGATAGTTGATTGGAAACACATTTAAAGTCTTTTCACCTCCTTAAATATTGAACTTCAAAAAATCCTTAAATTGGCTAATATGCATTTTTACGAGTGTCCTATTAAAGTAAATATCACGATGATAGGCCGTCGGGTTCGAGCTTTATCGACGTTTCTTCGGAAACACGTTTCACCCTTTTTCACCCCCTTAGAGGTCGAATTTTGAAAAATCCTTTCTTAGTGCTCGCCTACGACCTAAGGGGAACCCCCACAAAAAATTTCACGATTCTAGGTCCAGTGGTTTGGGCTGCAGTTTGATATGTCAGTCAGTCTGTCAGTCAGCTTTCATTTATATACATATGTAGAGATACCTACACTATACTAATCAAACATTTACAATGTTACATATTGTACATTTACAACACTGTTGACTACATAAAGAAAATAAACACTACTGCAGCGACTCTCTCGGTGAATAGCCAATCATACCATAAAGCTGAGGTTATGAAGGGAATGATTTCCTTTCACATGTAACTTCAAAATTCAAAGTTCAATAGCTGTGTAAGGATTCCTAGAATCCTTTCTTATTTTATGTCAATCAATGAAGCTACATATAATGTTCAACTTGGCTATATCAGTTCATTTTCGTTAAAATTTGGAATGTTTTCCTATTTCATCTCATCCATTAAACTCCACTTTTTTATCTTTTTTTTAACCTTTATAAAACTTTACTCATAAACTAACGGCCATATACCATTTGACCAATAAGTACTTCCTACTTAGTTTTTATATCAGAGTCACTTGCCGCAAGTTACCTGACAGCTTGTATAATGTTAACAGAAAGACCTTGAAGAACTGTCAAACTTAACTAAATCCACACAATAGGAGTACCACCACGGACAGCAGAACAGGTTGCTAGTAGTAGAGTTAATATGGGAATCAGGCGCTATAGTTTTTTCCATGAACGAATGCTTTTGTCTGACAGTCAAAATGGCATTGATTTTTGTATTACGAGTGCACCACAATTGACTTTCATTTTTATATACTGCATACACAAGTTTCAGTAAACTAATAGATTGTTTAATGTAAATTAAATTTGGAACTTCTGAATTGGCATTTGCTAGCAGTAAAAAAGAGCATTCGTTCGTTGAAGAATCGTGCTGGATGAAACCGTTGGTCGGTGGGTTTTCTCGGAGATCTCCCGTTTCTGCCATCACTGAAGTCTGGCTCATCACCATACTTATGTCCTATCACCACTAGCCGTCGCTGAAAACCTCACTGCTACGAACTGAACAAATTCATTTAACTATTCACTTCTTTCGTGAAATATGCAATAGTTTAGGACACCTGAATTTTGTACAGAGATTTTTGCACTAATATAGTAATTAAAAGGCTTAAATTAAGTTTTATGTTCCAGAATGTAACAGTTTGTCATTTTGTCTTACTAAAACTTAACTACTAAGAAAAGGTCGCAAGAGAGCTACATAGTTTCTACTATATGCAGGCAGTTTGTCAAATTACATGTCTCTGCACAAATATACAGTGTCAGTAATCAGGAGGAACCAATTCTCAACTTCACTTCTGATAAGGATGGTCTCATGTTACTGCCTTTCGAAAGCGAAAGCGATACTGAAAGGAACCTGTGACTGTCTATTGTCGTAACACCTCTACTTACCAGAATCTCAATACGCTTGGAAACACCATTAGAATGATCTATGAAAACTTTCAAACATCTTATAAAATCTTATTTTATTAGTTTTTACAGCATTTTTTCAAATACTGTTGACTAAGATTTTGTTCAAAATAGTTACAAATCATTTTTGGTATTTTTTTTAACTTCATTTAAAAGTTATAACACCAGTTTCATTCTTCCATAAAGCACTCGTCTCTCGAAGGAAGTCAGTGAAGTGCAAGACCAAGTGTTTGCAGCACTAGAACTGTACTTAATTTGTCAAGTCACGTTATAATCGCATTTGGTCTTTTTCGAGAATGGTTGTAGAGCATAACCTAAAAATATCGCCATTTTTATACACTTTCGCTCCTAATAACATTCCACGACTCGATCTTTGTATGGAGAGAGTCTCGAGCCGTTTGAAAGACAGTCACGCCACAATGCTAAATTACAGAATATGTATTCTTCTCGTAACGGTATTTATGTGGTTAAAAATCTTTATATAAATATCGTTTAAGGAGACAGGATAGTCTCCTAGGTGTACGGTCATAATAAACACAGGTAAACCTCTATTATGAGTTCTCACTGTTACTGAGAATAGGGTCGTTATAAATGGGGTCGTAACAGTGAGGTGGTCATTATAAATGGGGATGTAATAGAGGAGGTCGTTATAAATGGGGTCGTAATAGGTACATGGTCGTTATAAATGGGGTCGTAATAGGGGTGGTCTTTATAAATGGGGTAGTAATAGGGACATGGTCGTTATAAGTGGGATCGTAATAGAGAAATGGTCGTTATAAATGGGGTCATAATAGAGAGGTTATCATTATAAATGGGGTCGTAATAGAGGTGGTCGTTATAAATGGGGTTTTAATAGAGAGGTGGTCGTTATAAATGGGGTAGTAATAGGCACGTGGTCGTTATAAGTAGGGTCGTAATAGATACGTGATCGTTATAAATGGGATCGTAATAGGTACGTGGTCGTTATAAATGAGTCGGAATAGGGAGGTGGTCGTTATAAATCGGGTCATAATATGGGTGTCTTACTGTAATTGTTTAAATAGTACCTTGACCAGAAGAGCGTGCTCATGGAGCCGGCTGAGATGAGCATGGCCCAGCTGAGGATGAGTGGAGCTGCTATGAGGTAGCTGGTGAGCTTGTGTCCCAGCCTCTGCACGCAGTAGCCATACACTGGCACGGTCAGCAGGCGGGACATACTGGTGACGGAGGCCAGCAGCGAGATGTCGTCATCAGAGATGGGTGGTATGCCGACAGGGGAGTTCTCTCCTTGTAACACCGGCAACATCGGCGCCATCCACCCATACGTGCTGCCCGCCACAAACGACAGGATGTTCACTGCAACAACATGGCCGCTGTTGCCAAGCATACACACAGTATAATTGATTGTGACTGATGCTCAAAGGCATGCTCAGAGTATGCTTTAATGCAGGGGTATGCTATAAGGTAGAGTGGAGGGAAAGGAGAGGCTATGCTATAAGGTTGGGGTATGACATAAGGATAGGCAGGAGTATGCTATATGGACTAGGCAGGCTGCAGGGAAGAGGGCAGGAGAGGCTACAGGGGTATGATATAAGGTGAGGGTATGCTATAAGGTAGAGGGATGTGTGGTACAAGGGTGTGCTATAAGGATGGAGGGGAGTATGTCATAAGGTAGGGGAGAGGAAGGAGAGGTTAGAGGGGTATGTCTTAAGACAGGGGAGAGGGTATGCTATAAGGATGGAGGAGAGGGTGGGGTATGCTTTACTGCAAGGGTAGGCTGGAGGGAGGTGTAGGAGAGGCTACAGGGTATGCTTTAATGCAGGGGTATGCTATAAGGTAGATGGGAGGGGGCAGGAGAGGCTACAGGGTATGCTTTAATGCAGAGGTATGACATAAGGACAGGCAGTGGTGTGCTATAAGGCTTAGACAGGCTAAGGGGAGCGGGCAGGAGAAGGAGCTATGCTATAAGGATAGGCTAGTACAATACAGGGACATACACTTCCCCCTCATGGCGATTAGGCAAAACTTGTACCAAGAGGGCCCATTCCCCTCATATCCCCTAACTTCCCCTCACTTCCCCTCCCCCCTCCTAGGAACAGGGCTTAAGATCTCAGCCAATCACAGGCCTCATGGCACTTGGGTGCTATTCGTACCAAAAGACCCCTACAACCAATCCCAGCCGAGACCACACCCTACTAATGACCCTGTAGGCCAATAGTCGCACCCGGAGGAGGGGGTGCCCATGCTATTCAAATGCAGGATATGCTGGTTTTTCTCCCAGTTGGTTCAGAACATACATGCTCCCCCTACTGGTGGTTCGCAATTGCCTACTGTATGATAGGCTTGGAGGGGGGGGAACCACGTAACACCCAGTCCTAACACTAGGAGGTTGTTGTACATTTTATTTTCCTCCCCGCCCGGTAATCCAACCTGGGACCCTAACCACCCGGTCAGGAGCGCTAATCGCTCAGCCCAGTGGACGGGCTAATATACAGTATTATGTAGAGTGGGAAATTCTAAATGATATAAGTGCCAAAACAATGTTTTTGAGTTAAAGGAAACACAGCGATGCAAGAGTATACATACATATGGGACAGGCAATCTTTCAACAATCATAAAAACTATTAAGACAGTTATTGCGACTTACTTCATACAGCAAAACATAGGCTCCGACACATAGTTCATTTTGATGTAACTAACTAAATTCGGTGTCTTTTGGCACTTAGATACTTTAGAATTTCCGCCCTACACACTCACACACACACACTTATGTATTTGTGTGTGTGCGCGCGCGCGTGTGTGTGTATGCGTATGTGTATGTGTGTGTGGGAGCGCGTAAGGGATTGTAACGTCTTGTGTACGCCCAGCGCACAGTGTATAATTTTTAGTAGCTAGCCGGCCAAGAATTTAATAATTCACTCCTGTTTTTTAAACATTGTTGTACATAATTAATATTAACAAAGCCCTGAAGTATGAAAATCAAGTGGTTAAACACCCCTCTGCCTGGTTTTTGACCCTCCAGGAGATCTGGAGGTTGACGTTACTGTTATAATATAATACATGCTGCGAGGCGGGCGCTCAGTTATCAATTTGAAGGCGTACAATGAAGCAGTCGGTGTTCACACTTATTAAACAAAACACTTTAATATAGCAGATTAAGCCATGCTTTTTCATATTAGCTTACAATACGGTCGAAAAGTTACGTGTTGTTATTTATTTGCAACGTTTAAAGAGAGGTGAGTGTACTGACAGCCGCCACTTAATTATGCGAATATCCGTTGACTTTTGAAAGGTATTGCCGCCACTTATTTCTGGCACTGTGAGCTCTGTCACACGGAGAGCGGTGTTCGATCTGTGCAATATTAGTGATGTAACTTAGCGAAGTGATTGCATTTTAAATTTTGAATAGAACGTTAGGTGTATAGGACTGTCATGATTTAGTTTTTTAGGGGGAAAAAATATTCTGCCAGTATTTTACATGCAAAATTACGATCTCAGAGGAAAAAAATACTGTAGGAACAAAAAAATTCTTTAACTATGCAACATTGCTCAATCAAAAGGTTAGCTTTCAAGACAGAACAAACAAATCAGTCTCTTGTACACGCCAAACCAGAAACTGTAACTGCTGGTACCAGCACTCGAGGGCGCCCGCGTAAACTTTTGAAGAGTCAAACTACAGTTTACAGAGGAGGAACATTAAATTGCATCTCGAAGAAAAGTTTCAAAATAAAATTAATTAATTCCGCTGCTTAAGAGTGCGTATTAGATAAATAAACGCTGAAAACATCAACTTATTTCTACGCTTTTTTCGAAGCCAATATGGATAAATACTCAATGACAATCCTAGATAATGGTATTTGCCAACTTTATGAGTAAATATTTATCCAGATTTACTAATTCATTACGCGTGATCTCTTGCGCCGCAGTTAAATGCACGAGGTTCCGGCGTCAGAGATTGTACCTCAGAAGTTCCTAACACTGGAAACTATTTTGTTTAAAACGTTGACTAAAACTATTGTCTAGGATTGCTATTGTTTAATTTTCGCAAATTGGCTTCAAGAAACCTACATTTATGGATTAATGCTTTTAGTGTTGAATTATGTACCACGCCCTCTTAAATAATTCATCGGAAGTCTGTAAATAGATTACCGTATCATTTGAGAACTATGGTACACCTTCCTCTCAAACAAGTGATGAAACTAAAACAATCACAAAGAATCTTCATGCAAGAAAAACAATATCGCCTGCCGAGGCGCTCACCAAGCTGACTGAACTGTAGTTGGCTTCTGACTAGAACCAGACAATGAAGGACAATGCTAAATGCTATCAAACAACTTATATCCTCCACAGTACTTATAAAGGGACATATGAAATATACTATACCGGGAATATTACGTATGTGGATGGATTTTTGGAAATTAAATTAGAAGCAATTCCAGATCATACTGCAAGCTAAATTACTATCGTACAAAATGATGCTCTGAAACATGTTGCTGTTTCCCACTTTTTCACCAAGCTACTTCAAAATATTTTGCGACTACACAGATAAAATATTTTGTACTTCTAATTGTTGAAATAGGACTAAGGGTACAAAAATATGCATTATTTCACAAATACAAACTTTTTCTCAGTGTAATCACAAAGGTAGCCTGAAATAGACTTAGTTCAATGAGATAATTTTTTTTTATCGTACATTATTTCATTCTGTGATTAGTTATTTTTTATTTGTACGAACAGAAAACATAAAACTTCAACTTTGGCAAGAGCTTGCAAGTTAACTATCAACCTTAAGCGTTCACGTGGCAAAAATTCGTAATTTTATATTTGCACGACATAGTGGTCGGTTTCTTTATAGACGTTACTTGTGACTACATTTTCTATTTGTAAAAAATGTTTAACTCTTATAGTTTTCCCATAGTGACATGACAATGTGAAAATTTGCAAGTTACGGGAACATGGTAACAACACAAAACAAGTGTCTTACTAGAATGAAATAATTTACACTAAAATTATATGTTATGGGCGATATGCTTAAATATTTTAAAACACTCAAAGAAATTCCTTTGTACTTTTAAAAAAAAAATTCTGAAAATTATGACAATTTACTTTATTATGGCAATTTTTTTTTTAAATACAAAATGACTATTGTGTGGTTTTAAATATTTTAGCGTATTGCCATAATATTTAATTTCAGTATAAATTATTTAATTCGAGTAAGACACTTGGTTTTTGTTATTACTATGTTTCGTAACTTGCGAATACTGACTTTGACATGCTGCTACGGAAAAACTGTGAGAGCTATATAATTATTACAAGGGGAATATGTAGTCACAAGTAACGTCTATATAAAACGAACAAAATGTCGTGCAAATATAGAATTATGCATTTTAGCCACGTGAACACTCGTAAGTTGAATAATGATGTAGGCTACAAGGTCTCCTATACAAAAAAAAAAAAAAAAAAAATTGAAAACAAATTCTGACATTCGAAACTAAAATAAAAAAAACTAAAGATTTTTTTAAAAACACAAAAAATATATGTTTTGTTTTTATACACACTGAAAGAAAAATTTGTAGGATGTCTTCCCTGCAAAATTAATTCGTAGTAACCACAAAATAATTTTGTGCTGGCCACAATATTTTAGTGTGTCAGCAAAATGTTTTTGTGGTGACCCCAAAATAATTTTTGCACTGTAAATACCTACAAAATATTTTGTAACCGCCACAAAACATTTTCTTTCCGTGTAGGAGACGTTGTAGCCTACAACATAATTTTATACTCTATATTTATTTCGGTTTGGTATGTCACTTGGTTTTAGCGGCGTGCACGGAACCGTAAAATGCAAATTTTGACGTTTACGAGTCATTACACAAAAACTATGAGAGATAAAAAAACTAAAAATTTAGTCACAATTTACGTCTAAAATAAAAAAAAAATGTCTGGTAAATTTAAAAAAAATATATGACTTTGGAAACTGATGTAGACCTCGCCCTTAAAGTTTTAATTTGCGGGATACAGTTTATCCAGTGACCGAATTTGAAGATAATTACAATTGATTTCCTTTCCAACATCCTTAATTTTGCTGAATATCATAGTGTATTCCTGACATAAATTTTATTAGTGCTACGCTAGCACGGAATTTTGAAATTTCATGTTTACAGATTCAAATTATAAAATTTTTGCTCGCTGTTAATTCTGGCTGGGAACAATATTTAGTTATTATTTACAGTCCATTTATTTTATATGTACGTATTTATATACTCTTGTTATAGCGTGAGTGGGTGTTCTCTTAGGATTTATGAGATAATTGCTATGCAATGCATGCATTGCAACGCCCTTTATTTGTACCTTCACAACAATGTTTGATATCCTGTATGACTATCTGTTTTGCAGCCCCGCTTCCCCCTTTAAAGAACAAAAGTATTTTAGCAGAAACTTTCGCGGGCGCTTGCACTTAATTTTTGTGTACCACGTTCTAACCCTCTATCGCATTTTGCAAACACCCCCACCCCAATTCACCCAACCCAAATTTTTTGCAGAACACTTATAGGGCGCACACACAATTCCCCAGTAAAGTTATTTTTTACAACAATTTTTGGCACCCCCTTCTGGTCCCAATGTTTTGGAACACAGTTCTGGCTCACTATCAGTTTTGCCCCCCCCCCCCTCCAAAAAAAATATCGACAGAAACCTTTGCGAACGCACGCACAACATTTCACCAAAATGTCATCGCATCCGGTTGAATGGCGTGACAGAGAAAAAACAAGCATACATAAATTAATTTTTATACGCGCCCAGTGAATTAGCGTTTTTTTTTAATACACGTAGATGTTAAGTTCAAGAAAGTTACTGCTTAGTGGGCATCCGTAAACATTAAGGGGGGAAACATGCCAAAATGTACACGTTTCTGCATCCGTTTTAAGTTTTGGGTGTCGCCTGGATGAATGGATCAAGCAGCGTCAGTCATAACAATTTTGTACAAAGCTATTCGTGTTCAGAATTTTCAAACGTAACTGATTATTTTCATGTCAAAACTACGTGAATTTATCAACTAGATGTACAGAAACTACATACCAAAAAATATTGCAATCGACCGAGTGGTTTCCGAGATATGATTTTTGGCCACCTAGATACTCGAAATTACACACTGTGCAGCGTGTAGTTTGGTGTGTTACACCCAGTAGCTCGCTGCTCGCCACTGGCCAGTTGTCGTCACGCGACAACTGTGACGTCAGCGAAGCGTCAGTCGGTTAGTTAGCAATGCGATATAGGCGTGGATGTGACGTCAGTCGATATAGTTGGGGGTGTAACTCGGATAGGGAAAATGGTTCGACAAACTCGTAGTTAGGCGTTTCTCCACGCGCTACACGGGATCGCTAGTGACTTATTTTTGTTTTTGTCTTGTTAAAGTTTACAAAAAAAATACGATTTTAGTACTATCTCTTATCAGTGGATTGTACTCCTTTAATTTTACATACTCTCCGGTAGTCGTTTTCGCTTTGAAAATTTTGATTGCGAAAGCTTTGAATTGGGACTTTGAAAATGTTGCCTCTATACTTATGAAAAAAAAAAAAAATTTCTTCAAAAGGATGTAATTTCCTGCCATCACAGCACAAGTTGTTTTAGCTTCCCATAAGGCAAAATACTAGCTGAACAATCTAGATTAGTAGCTGGTGGATCCGAATTGAAATGTATTTCGTTGTGAAATATGTACCATCGTATTTATGCAAGAAATGTTATTTGTAAATGCATTATCGATGCAACGGCTTAGCAATCATAATATGCATTACTCTGTTTCGCATCTGTGAATTAAATTTTGACAGTTCTAAGGTATCTTGGTATTTATGTGACAAAATGTATCACTGTAGTGGAAGAAACATCCTATGTTAATTTTTTAAAATAAAACTTTATTTATGGGCTTAAAACGTGTCATCATTTCTGCATAAAGTAAGTCTTTCCTAGGAACTAGTATAAATTATTCCAGCATAATGAGTTAAATTTTAGCCAGTCAAAGAGAATGAAAAAGCTGACACATTAACTTAATTTGTAATCTACATCAAACAAATATCCGTCACCACCTTTTTATTTTACTTGTTTGCGGAATTGATTATTACCGTAAGGCAAATACACTATATACTATGTATATAGTGTATTTGCGTAAGGTTAAGACCATAGACAAAGTATAGGTGTTAAACAGGAGTTGGTTAAGACGCAGAAAACTCGTCAGAATCAAAGATGTTAGAAGGGTCCAGATGGAGCATGTCACCGGGAATTAACCAAACAAACGCTTGACATGGTTGGTACCAATATGGCCGACTTATTAAAAATTGAGGAAATTTTAGTTAGGAGGTGTGTAAACAGGGCTTAAATATAGAGTTTCAAACCTAAAACATCAATTAAAGAGCATAATACATTAATTTACCATAAAAAATACCAGTCTGATGTGAACTTTTGAGGTTACTTCAGTATGGCGGCTGGCAAATTTGGTATGTACCTCTCCCCCTCTTGGCTTCACTCCCCTCGCCTACATTAAGACCTTATGCTACCCCCGTGGTCAGAATGTAAACCAAAGTCAAACTTCTCCGGTCTCTTATAAAATACACATCAAAGCATGTGTGACCTTGAAAGTCCTGACAGTGACGTTATGAACGTAGGAACGCACTTCTGTTCCAAAACTTCATAATAATGCTACGCATTGACTATAGCTTTAACGCGTAGTGTCTGGATCGATAGTTTTCAAGATTTTTGGTTCCTGATAACTGTAAGAACGGCTTTATTCTGCACATAATAGTTAATAATCACAATCGTGAAACTAGTTGTGCAACGTGCAAATACAGAAGCTGAAAGGGCGTGAGCCATTATTTATTTTTACGGAAAATGTTGTACCAAATTCATATATTAGTTTGAATATTAGTTTCGGTTATGTCCAGTTAAGCCTAACTTAAAATATATCAGCCTGAATAGAACGAATTAAGCCACATTAAAGAGATTTAAAATTAAGTTTGCAATGTTTTGTGTCCTGAAGATCATGACGGACATCATACACATTATACATTCATTTATGTAAGAAACTTATTGAACTACGTTTAACAGGTAGCTCGAAAATTGTAGAAACACAAGTGTGCTTTGTGACGTAGTTTTAGTCCCAGCATATCAGAGCCAGGAATGTTCTGCTTTGTGGACCATTATACAATTTTATGCTTAACCAAGTCATTGAATCATAAGTCAGTAAGTATATGTCTAGATATTTTTATTTCCTAATATCAGCGATATTTATAAAATTGTATCATGCTGACCCATATATATTTATAATAGCAATTTATTGGTATTCTAATAAGTTATATTCATTTTGGACGAATTATTTACTATGCTACTACACTTGCACTAGAAACACAGTAGGGAACACTCTTGTCAAAGTCTTTTACTTACGTGATGTGTTTAACTTGTATTTAAAATATATTTTCTAATCTTGTATGTAACAAAATGCTAGTTTTTTCTTATTTTTGACTTTTAATACAAGTACCATTACTTAATAGTGAGTACACAAGGATATAATGTTTCATGATTTTCCCAGTTACATTGATAAATCATAAGGAAGTACTTAAGATATATGGATGCAATTATATGATAACTTGCTATGTAATAATTACATACCAAATTTTGAAAAAATAAAATAAACGTGGTACTGTTGATATGTCTATCCAACTTCATGCCAGACCTCAACTGCCATCTTCAGTGGGGAACAAAAGCACAGTCGGATGATCATGATCACTTAATATTGAAGGATAATAATGCGTCGGACAGAATACCACGACATGACTGCCCAATACGTTATCAAACTCTGGTCGTGTTTCGCTCTTGACTGTAACAACGTTGATTGTAAACTTGGATAGTATCCGGGCAAAAACTTTGCCATGAAACTTAAAACTGTGAGAAGCAGTCTTCCATTTCTCCACACCAGGTTTTATAACTTCAGCACTACTGTCTCAGGTAGCATTTCATATTATGAATGGATGCGTGGACTTGTAGGTCGTCTTTAAATACCCTACTACTATACTTTTGTTCGATTGTTTTGGTACTGACAGGTGTGTATAATAATAATAATTATTATTATTACTATTAAATATCATTTTCGCCTGTCTAAATCGCTGAACGCACTCTTCAGTCCACACAAATATTCTCCAGATGCTGTTATTTTACTAATACTTTACAGTTGTTTGGAGGAGCAGATAAAATAAATAGCTTAATCTTGGCTACTGTACCTCGCGACGCAACAAACACCTCGACTACCAAGGTTATATTACGAATGCATCCATTATATGGTAGAGGAAAAATACGAAAATACAATAATTAATTTTTATATGGATTTTTATATATACGTCAAACAGTAGCCAATAACATATGGTTCCAATGTTTTTTTTTTTTTTTTTTTTCATTTTGAAATGACATTATGGGAAGACTGGCTGAGATATGTTTTTGACTACTGAGTATAACACCTATAAAACTAATATTATTTAATGCAAATATGAAATAATTGTTAATACAAACATAAAATAATTGTTTTCTCCAATTTGATCACCCTAACTACTTTCTAACGAATGTGACGTAACGAAACCGAAGAGTTTTGCCACAATCGCGTGAGTTATCGAAAAGTGCTAAAATATATTTCACAGCGTGTGTGGTGTTTATAAACAGCGTTGACCTATCTGAGTTAAAATACACTTAATTTCATTTGTTACGAACTATGAGTGCCTAGAATCATAAGTGCCTAGAACCACTCGACCGAACAAACGCTCTTAAAAAACTAATAAATATATTTTATAAGGCAAGATTATTCCCTTGAACTAGGGTTTTATTTGGGGACATCAAAATTCTGATGTTACTTGCAAGGGAAAAACTGAATGTGGCAACGAACGTTTTCAGAACGATGTGCAAAATTACGAATTGGGAACAAAATAAGTTGTTACAATATTTTGTAGCAAGACACTTTGTTATTATTGCTCAAATCCGTGCCCGTCAGAGAAATATGACGGTCATACTTTTGTCAAATCCACGTTAAAATTTTTCATATAATAGTTGAAAAATTATTATTAACGACGTAAACAAGGAGACCATATTCCAGTTTAATAACAATTATATCCTGTAAGACACAATACAGCTTAACCATGGCTATATTTCAAGCACCTATACTGCAACAGTTTCTTGTTATATTTTATATTGCATATTACGAAAGAACTTAAGGAAATGACAAGAAAATTAAATTTGTTTTCTTTATCCGAGAATCGAACATGTGGTTTTTGTTACTTATGCATAAAGTTTACTGTAAATATAATTTTTAAAATCTTATATGAACTAGATCACGTCCTTTATTCACGTAAGCTTTCACTCACGCGCTGTCGGTATGCACATAAATTAACGAAACGTGTCTGTTAAATGGGTCACATTGAAGTTCGAGAGTCACTTTCCGGGTAGCACATTCCGCTTATTTTATTTGCAGAAATATTCCGTTACAATGCAATTATAGTACAAAAGAAGCTAGTTTTTCTTTTGCCAAATCAACAAGTGATTAGTTCCGTATTTTCTATTTCATTTAGTAATTTGTTTGTGACAAAAATAAAAAAGCACCAATTTATTCCTATATATAAAAGAGAAAACTGACTGACATATCAAACTGTAGCCCAAACTACTTGACCTAGAACCATGAAATTTTTATGTGATATCCTCTTATGTCGTAGGCGAGCACTAAGAAGGGATTTTTCTAAATTCGACCTCTAATGGGTGAAGAGGTAAAATTTGTTTCCGAAGAGACGTCGATAGAGCTCGGGCCTGACGGCCTATCATCGTGATTTCTACTTTAATATGTCACATAAAAATGCATATTAGCCAATTTCAGGATTTTTTGAAATTCAACATTTAAAGGGGTGAAAAGACCTTAAATGTGTTGCCGATTAACTATCGATATCTATCGAATCCGTAGGGAATAAGAGTTGGTTTTCACTTTAAAATTTTGCTTACGTAAATACCCAAAGAGGTGTTTTAGGATTTTTTTTTTTTTGGAATTCGACCCCCAAACAGTAAAAAAGTGACAAATGCCAATTTACTATCGTCGTGATTTTTACTTCAATTAGTCACGTTTGCAAATGTCTATGACAGGATTCCAAGACGTTTCGAAATTCTTTAAATAAGGAGGTGATAATACGTGAAATGTGTTTTCGATTATTCCTCCATATCCATCGAACCAATCGAGATATCGAAGTGCTCTTGGCTGTAGATTGATACTTTTGTAAATATCCCAAATACCATTAAAATATATTTTTCGAATTCGGCACTGAAGAGGTAAAAAAAAAAGTAAGTTTTGTTTTCGATTCACAATCGATATATATCGATCCCATTGATTTTTATATGGTGACGTGATTTTTGTTTAAGATTGATGCTTACTCAAATACCTAAAATGTATTTTCACGAATTTTCGGAATTACACACCTAAGGAGGTTAAAAGGGATGAAAAGTGATTAAATGTGCTTTTAATTAATCGTCCGTATATCTTGAACCTAGCGGACTATTTTCGTGTTTTTCAGGTCCAAGAGACACCAGTTAAGTAGTCTAAAATGTGATACAAGGATATTTCGAAATTCAGTCTCTCAGGAGCTGAAAAGACCTGGAATGTGTTTTAGATAAATCTTCGATATATATCGAACCCATCGAAAGATATTAGGATATTTTGTTGCTTCAGGATGATGATTACGTAAATGACAGTAAACGGGTTTTTCAGATTTTTCAAATCTAGAACTCTCAGTACTGTACAGAGGTGATATGTGATATTTTAATGAATGATCGAATTTGCTTTCAGAATTAGCTATCGTCGTGATTATCGCTTCTACTGGATACTTGAACAAATACCTAAGTAGTGAAATTAAAATTTTCTGCAATTCGATATCTAAAGGGGTGAAAAGGCATAATTTGGTTTTATATCAGACGATGATACTTATATAACCAGTAGAGATATTGAATCGGTGTTCGCATCAGGATTATGCTTACGTAAGTACCTAAAAAGGTATTGCAACTTTTTTATTATGTAAGATAACTTCATTACGAAGAAAATATTGTTTATGAACTTTCAAGGCAGACGATCCGAAAAGCAAGTACGACCAGCGAGAAATAACTTACACAGGAGTTTCATTCTACAGTTATATTGAGACGTTGTGTTGTACAACCTCTATGAGCCAGAATATTTTATTTTTAAAAGTATTTTTCAGGAATAATTTCTACGTTATGTGGCGTAGTTGTTTGTAGCTCCGATCTATTTTTCGGGAGGTTCTGGGGTCAAATTCCTTTAAAGTCTGTGAATATGTCCATGTCCAACACACTAAAATGCAAGGAATATGACATTAGTGCAATTTGGATGAAGTCCAAAAGTCGTGAAAATGGATAATGCAGTCCACTAAGTTCCTCGTCAGCATCAGCCCACATCTCACTAATATCTAGGTTGGGGCACCAAATACGTTCATATTTCAGCGAAACATTATCCCGCAAAAACTCCTTAAGGGCGCGGTACACCGCAATTTTCATCACCATTTTTTAAATTTTTTATTTGTACCAGATATTTTTTTTCTTGTTTTAGACACAAAATGTGACTAAATTTGGCTCTTGTGAAATTTTATTATCTCTCATAGTTTTCGAGTAATGGCTTGTTAATGTCGTATTTTTGCATGTTTCCGTTTTAACGACTACACTAAAACCAACTGATATACCAAACTCAAAAAAATCACAGCGGTTAAAGACATTGCCGGCTACAATGACATGCTCATAAAATTAAAGAATAAACATTATTTGTATTTTAAAAAATATTGAACTTTTTAAATTTTTATTTCCAGTTTAAACAATTTTTTAAAATTCAAATAATTTTTATTCTTAAATTTCATGAGCATGTCATTGTAGCCTGCAATGTCTTTATCCACTGTGATTTTTTTGAGTTTGGTATATCAGTTGGTTTTAGTGTAGTCGTTAAAACGGAAACATGCAAAAATATGACTTTAACAAGCCATTACGCGGAAACTATGAGAGATAAAAAAAATTCATAAGAGCCAAATTCAGTCACATTTTGTGTCTAAAACAAGAAAAAAATATCTGGTACAAATACAAAATAAAATAATGATGATGAAAATTGCGGTAGACCGCGCCCTTTATCGCCAAACTTCAAGTGAAGGTTTTGAAAAATAAATATGTTATTGAAGGCAACATCACCAATAGTTGTCCTCTAGGGAAACCATTCTTAATACCTCGTAAACTACGTATTTCATTCGATTACTCTCTTATAGTTAACAGTCTGTAATTACCTCACAACGTCAACTTTGCTGTGACTATAGATAAGGCACAGTCGCTTCTCCTGGCAGGGACAATCTCAAGACTGCTTTCGCGTGGACAGTTATAGCTACTTATCCTGCTGCAGAGTTAACTCAACTAGCATATTTGTCATTCTAACGCTTGTTAACTGAACTACCTGTCTGGTGTACTAAGAGGTATCTGCTCTGAGAAATACACGCGAGCAAAGCCACGGGCGTACTGCTAATTATCATATAAATCGACAATCACATTTATTCCTAAGTATAAAATTGTTGGCAATTGAATATAGAGTCTTCTTGGTCACTGTTCGTATTTTAAAGAAAATAGCAAGAGATATTATATAATTTAATGTAAGATTTGATTGTATGATCACAACGATTTTAAGCAGTTTTATAGTTTTCAAAAAGATTATTCAAACATTACCTAATAAATTTCAAATAAACTTTTATTGGTGACCAGTTTAGAGTATCTGTTGAACCACACTTTCAACTTTAGACTCGCATCAATATATCATATAATAGTGTCCCGAATATCGGCCTGCCATAAACACTACGCCGCAATCTTTGTTTAATTGCAAACACTATTATTTCGGGCATTTAAAGTTAAAGTTTAGAGTTAAAACTAGATTAAACAAAGTTCAAAGGTTCTTGTAAAATCAATATACTTCACATTCAAGCTTAAAATATTTGTCAACAAGTAGGGAATGCAAAAACTTGGTACAGTGCTGAATATATGTTCTAAAAATTTGTTAACAGCATTCTGACGAAAAAATACATAGATTTAATTTGTGGCATCCTGCCCGAAAAAGTATCGGGATCGATATAGGGCACGGATTTTCGAATTTGAATATTGTGTTTAACAGTGACACTGGTCACTGGGTTTTTGATTACATTTTCTCTTCCCGTGCATTCCCAAACGGCTTCATATCCACCTAACGACATCCCACATCGGCTCTCAAGACCAAAGCTGTTAACAATCATCCAAATTTGTTCACTTGATATGGACATGAACGAACGGTAATATAAAGCGATTTAGAGTACTTGTAAGAATTGGGTATGATAAAAGTTGGTTTCAAAGCAGCATTTTGGTCGCAGAAACTGTTTTTGATCATTTGATTTCTAGGAAGCACTGACCACTCAAGCTGCCCGGAATACCAGATTAGAGAACGAGCTAATTTAAAAATTCACCCATTCACTTTCGTCTCTCGAATTGTGCTAGTGCTACCACGCGGCGTCAAAAATAAAGATGTATACAGAGTTATTTAATTTAATTTATTGTGTAAGCATCGTATTCGCTCAATGCGCTGGTCAGTTGGTATTTTCATATATTAAGTTGTCGAAAGTGGGCCCAGAAAAAAAAAATTAAAGCAACCTACATGGTTGACTTTATCAGGAAAGAGGTAAAGCTGTGAAGTATAATAAATTAAAGAGATTCATTTAAGGAGTGTATACACAATCTTTATGCCGTTTCAATATAAATAGCTTAAATACAGTTGTTTGTATATTATGTACAACTTTGCCACACAATAGACACCTTTGGCCAAAAAATTTGTAATATCTTTAAATATGTTTCTAACATATATCTTTTATACGAGTACGTGAACAGAAGTACCGGTACTTCACTTCGTGATTGACGCCGTGAATGTTGGATTGAGTAGGGACCTAGGAGGCCTACAATGGTATGTGGCAACACCGCGCCAGCAAGCGGGCACCTGGGTGAATGACTGAGTTCAAATAGGACTATACCGGGTCTATTCCCGTCTAAACGTCTGAAATTCGCAGTGAATGACAAAAATACTTTATCGTTCGTTTGGAAGTTTCGGATTAGTAGAGTAAATAGAACGACTTAATCACATTTAGTATCAAGGAAATAAACGAGTGTACTTATTACCTAGCACACTTCTATGGCACCCTAGCGTTTACTTTACAGCGAATGACCTTCTTTGCAATTCTTTTATACCAGGTCACAGCATATTTAGAAAAGTCAACGTGTTTTTTGCACAATATGGTATTGAAAAGAAACTAATGGTTGCATCACACTTTTCTGTTTCGACGCTGACTGTAAGCTACGTTATTTGTGTTTGTGTAAGTTTTCGTGGAGGACACTGTAAAAATTTTAGCATAAAGTAGCCTTAAAAACTTTTTAAATTGATTATAATAAAATAAATTTCAAATGACGCTTTATATGTTTAAAAAAATTCTCTCAAATTAATTTTAAATTCATGCGAAACTATTAAACCACTGTTTTTTTTCTGCGATAACTTTCAGTCGTACTCTGGCGATGTAAAAAATTCTAGTGCTCGTCCAGTAATTTAGGAGGAATTTATCCTGAAACATTTTCCTAAATCAATTGGTACCTCCAACCAGTAGAAAACCAGTATATCTTTAGTCCCAGCATTTATATAATTACTTCATTAACTAGTGCTGCAAATGATTTTATTACCACTAATTTCTTAGCCATAATTTTAAAAAACAGTAAACTATCCACTTCCCTTCTATTGGAAAGTTGTCGAGAAATAAGTTAGGTATAGACTCTTCACGATAAAATGAGCACTGTTTAAATTTTTCTTCCAGTCATTCTGCGATCAACTTTACTATTTTTAATATGAAAACTTCCTTGAAACTGAAAACCATTGTAAAAGTTTCACCACCCTCAAAAACTTAAAACCTTTGGCTCCATTAAAATACAGTTATGGATATAGGCCTAAGTGATAGGGAGTGCTCATTTTAAAGTGCACAGACTATAAGGCACATTGGCCAGCAAGTCCCCAAGTGGATGACAGTACATCACTTGTCACTGCCTCCATAGGCTTCAATATCCACAAAATCGTTTTTTGAAACAATGTTAGCCTTAATTCACTCATATATACACTAAAGTATTATTCAGGTGACGCTGATTCGTACGACGCCTAACATGGGTATCTACTACTTCAATTAATTATGATTTTTATTGGGCTCACTGCTAGAGATAAATATTTTCGGGTCGTTACAAGTAACAGGACGCAACAAAAAGTTTGAAATCAGTGACGTTTTTATTTGCTAATTTGTTATAGAAATATTTTACAACAGCCAAATATATAAATTCATTAGAATTTATTTTATATAATATATTTTAGAATGTAGGAAGCTGATGTTTAAATGAACGTTTTCTTTGTATTCGAATAAGAATTAATATATTTTATGAATCACAGTGCATGGTAAACTACGTAACGATAACGGTTTAGTGACATTTAGCTATGTTTCGCATGCAGACATTCCTACTGCGGTTAAGAAACTCTAATACCAATGTAGTGAGTCGTATTTGACTCGAAAACCACGTGCTACTGGAGCTTTATTTCCATGAGGGAAATAATTTTGTTCTATATAACGAAGTCAGTAAGAAGTTGTTTAATGGTATGTAGAAAGCCAGTATTAATCATCATGGAGTCATCATATATCACCTCTAGTCAAGCTGCCATCATCCCACTGCATCTTAGAATATTCCATTAAGTCTGCTGGACTACTTATCTTACACCCACCAATCTACCCATACTCACCGCTGAAAATTTGCCGAAAATATTAATAATGAATAGTAAGTTTAAATGAACTTGATTACACGTTAATTTGGCTGGTTATTTTTTATCCTAGAAATTATTGCTTATGTTTCAACTCTTATTTTTTTTTCAAACAAACATTGACTAATTATGTATTAAAAACCATAGCAAATTATTTTGACATTGATTTTAATTTTTTTACGATGTGTTCAGGCGCCCAATACTCTCATATATTAACCTATTTTATTTGTTGCTGGTGCCAGCAGACTTGTACTAGTATAGTATAAATTTACCTATACATGTATTTTGGAATTCACACACACGTCGTGTACATGTTATCCACAGCATTGATAACGTACGTGTACCGGCGTTATTATCTACGTGGTGCCTGTAAGAAAATAGACGGGTACATTACAGTATGCATACTGTATGTGTGTATGTATGTGTATATATATATATGTATGCATGCTATATGTGTATACGTATGTAGTGTGTACGTATGTATGTGCATGTGTGTATGTATGTATGTTAATATGTTTGAATGTATGTATGTATGTATGTTTATATGTTTGAATGTATGTATGTATGTTTATATGTTTGAATGTATGTATGTATGTATGTTTATTTGTATGTATGTATATATGTATGTATGCATGTATCCTATATGTGTATGTATGTGTGTATGTATATATGTATGTATAGATGCATGCATGCTATATGTATGAGTGTATCTATGAATGCAATATATGTATGTATGTATGAGTGTATCTATGCATGCTATATGTATGTATGTGTGTATGTATGTATATATGTAGTATGTATGTATATATGTGTATGTGTGTGAGAGAGGTGTAGAGTTGATAAAGCGCTAAGGGTACTACTGCCCGACATTGTAATGTTGTAGCACCTCTACACGCAGGCTCCTTAACTAGTGTGCATGCAGTGCTTTATCGTTATAATGTTTCCTGTCAGACTTATGGGTGCCTCCTACCCGCGCGTTAGAGGATCGGAAGTTACGGACTTATAAGGGCGACCTGTAAGCACTCAATTAATACCTTATCGCCACAACGAGCTATACGGGATGAACTATAGCGCGCAAGATTCCCACGGATCCAATATGGAACTCTAAGCGATGGCCACAGGGGCGTCATTTCAGGTTTTTCCAGGGGGGGGGGGAGCAAGATTTTGTTTTCCGGCGACAGTGACCTTGTTACATCTTATTTATTAATTAAGCATGTATAAATTAGATACTTTAATAATAAAACTTCAGTTTTATGTCCTTAAGTTAGCATTATTTACACTTAAAAATACAAAAAATATATTTATACACAAAAATTCCAAATCCAGGGGGGGCATTTGCCCCCCCCCCCCCCCTGTAGCCCCAAATGACGCCCCTGGATGGCCATATCATTTTATTGGCGAAATGTCTGTAGCAACGTTCAAGGCACGGTTCTATCTCTGTTTCACATACATCAGATTAGTACATTTTGAAGTACGGCAGTCTGAAATGCCGTATTTAGCTGGAAGGCTTAGCAACAGTTTTTTTTTCATGAAAGTGTCTTAACAATTACATCTGTCCAAAGTGAGTTTTCTTTTCGTGCTTTGGCACAATTACCACGTGTGGAACAGTTTCTTAAAAAAAAAAAAGTATTTACGAATACACTGCAACGTATTTGAAGCTCTTGGTAGGCGGCACTTGTAAAGCAGCGGTCATATAATTTTATTTGTGGAAAGTATGGTTCAAAGACCAACGCTTGTTGCTATCTGCATGTTTATCGAATCCGGTTGATATTTTCCACGGTGAAGAAGTCTTTAGGAAACGTTTTAGCCACTTTGAGGTGGAAATTTATATTTTTAATAAGCGTGCTGTCATTTTAAACAGGGACATACTATAAAGTGTGTACGTTACGTAGATGTACAAAAATGTCATGCCCGCTAAGTATTTTGGTAAAAAAAAAAAAAAAGACCATAGTCGCAACCAGCCGTAAGACGTGTCAAGTGAAGGTAGGTAGGCACCTTAATATGTTTAACAGGCCCTTTTTGGACGTGTAATATGGTTTTGAATATGATTATATAATTTGTCTATCTTTAAGTAATAATAAAACACTATGCGTACGGATAAGACATGTGCGACGTCTAAGTTATTCGTAGAAAAAACAGGCAATATTCGATTATTTCCTTTACCGAACTGCAATTTTCCCTTATCAAGACCTTATGTAAAGTAAATAAATGTAAAATATTTAATTTTATAACTTTTTCTGGTACATATTTTACATTGCAATTTATTTTAAAATCAATTCCCGTAGACGATTACCTTTTTCTAAAATTTGTCATCAGATCTGTATCTAGGCATAGGACCTGGAAAAAAAATTGAAATGTCCATATAATCATGGCACCCTAAAAATCAACAACTAGTTGTCTTCAGTTAAATTAAGAGTTTTTCTGCACTAGGATGAAAGAGCCTATTGTGATGTACCAGAATTATGTTTTTTTTAAAACATTGATTGAAACTTCCAAAGATGAAACGACAGAAGTTATGGTACAAGGCAAAACACACATAGTTAATAGAAACATGGTACACATACTTATTGAACAATAGTCTATAGTTTCCTCGTATATTAATTAAGGCACTAGAACGAAAAGAAAAATCATCCCTGAAGCTTAATACGTTGCGGAGTTGCATGGACGTATCCTTGCTTTCTTTTCGGAGGTATAAAGGATATTGTTGTGGCAATGTACAGTGCATACATACACACAGACGCAGAATATCATTTATTTTGTTTGCTTGTATTGTTGCAGTTATATTTCAGAACCTCAGTGGAAAGTATGACGGTTCCTCAGAATTGCCGTGTATTCGGGAGGGTGAGGCGGTGGATATATCCTGATAACATCCCCTTGGCTATGCTCCTGTGGAAGCACTATCGATTGTTTTTTCCAGTGGCATTTTTGTGGTGGACGTTGCAGTTCGCCGGCTGTTTTCTTGGGGTACTCCCGTTCTCCCGATATTGCTTTGTGTAGCTACTCGATGCTTATTTTATATCATTCTCACAAACGCTCTAGACTTCCCTGTTTTGTGCTGACCAAATCATTTGCTGATGTTTAATACATACCATAACTATGGTATGTACGGTGCAAAACTGAACGGAACTTCCAAATTTCAGACGCTCCAGAATAATTGTGGTACGTACACAAAAACATTGTATATCCTGGCGCACAGTAATATCTGGACTTACGTCCCATACAACTATATAAACGTTACTTCTTTGATGCTCCATAATATTATGAGTACGCTACTTCGCTTCGCGATAAATTTCATCTTGATTCTGTGACAGACGTTAAAGAATCCTGGTACTACCTACCTAACAAAGTTTATCGATCCATTTTGGTATATAAAAATAACTAAATAAATATACGAAAAAAAAATTGAAATTGATTTGTTACTAGAATCTCGTGAATTTAACAATGGCAAGTAAGTAAATATTGCATAAAACCTAATATTCAATGATTTTTTAATCGTTGAGTAAGAGTACCAAATTACGTGGTTATGCTTAGAAAAGATGATAGAACTTCCGACGTTCAAATAGATGCTGAAGCACATATTCCTTATTGGATGCTCGTAAAATGAGTTGTTTTCGTATGGTTGGTCCACACCATCAGCAGTCCGGTCTCCTCAAAACAAGAGCACATCTCATCCCACGCATGGTTCTATAGTACCCTACAGTAACTGATGAATGTAGTCTTTCACGTGTGTAATATTAACAGGCACTGGTAGCCGATGCTCACATCACACGACTCAAAACAGTTTTAATGTGAAATCTTGTACGTAAAATTTAGTACAAGCCCCACCATGGCGTCAGCAAGGGGAGGGGGAAGCAAGGAAAGCCTCCCCCCCTCGGAAAATATATACTTATTGTTATTGTTATTTATTTGAGTTACACTTTACTTCTAAGGTGTTTAGCCGATAATAATGTGTATTTCATATTATATAATGGAATCCATTTCCATCACATTTTAAATTTATGAGGTCGTGTATAGGCCTACATAATTTGAGTACATGTAATTTTTATTTTTATTTATATGCATGTATGGATTTGTGCAGTTATGTTAACTGAAACATTTTAATCGTAGTTCTTGTAAATATGAAGGAAATTACGGGTATTTTTGCAAAACATTGAAATATTTTCTGCATTTGTGTATCATTTTAGCTTTATTTCTCTCGTTCCTATGCACCCCCCCCCCCTCCTTTCGGACGGATGACGCCCATAAGCCACACACGCAAATCGCGTTCGAAACGAATTCACACACATATACAGGCCAACGTTACCTATTACTTCCACAACAGGAAATGAAATCGGTATACGTCAAATAAACATGATATAAAATAAATTAAGAATGAAGTTTAAATCTAGTTAGCTAAAGCAATCCCACCAATTATAATATAATTGTGTGTTTACTTGTAATTACATTTCATACCACAGATCTGTTCCGAACATCTGGAGATTTTAATCTGTTTCAATCGAGTGCATAATGGACGTGAGAGAATGGAGTGCTTTATTAACGACAATTTTTCATAGATTTTAGTATAATCGTGAACGCCTTTGCAGACACTAAAGGTGTTCCAATGACGTATTTCCACGATTCTATTCAAAGTCATTTACGCCCATTTCAAGAAGGGCATGTCAAACAAAAGAAAAATGTTTTCTTTACTTTTTTTAAATTCCTGTTCTCATATTACCGGACGAGGAGGCGCAACAGCAAAAAAATTGGACTCACATTTTAGTTCGATCCCCGGCTCCGACCATCCTAATTTCGGTTTTTCATGGTTTTTCGAAATCGTTTCAGGCACGTTCTGGGATTTTTCGTTAACAAAGGCCACGGCCGATTCCTTTCCCAGCTTCCGTCATTGTGCCAAAATGTGTGTGACCGTCTCTAATGATCTCGCTGTCGACGAGACGAAAATCTTAATTACCTTACCTTCTCATGTCACAAATTACTGTTTTAGTTATATCTATATCGTTACGTCACATTACCAGCACATGACGAGCAATATAATCCCTAACTCATGCAACTTACAGCTTCTTGCTGCAGAAAATAGAACATGCTGTATCTTCCTATTTAAGGCTCGGTTTTGGTCGCCATATTGAATTTTATTATTTTTCGCTTTTTTGGAATTCTAAGAAGAAAAATGTTAAATATGCGATTATACCTCAAAATTTATTTACATTTCGCTACAGTACTGACCTTGCGATGTAACCGTTATCTTATAATTACGCTGCAATCTGTGGCAAATTTTTTTTAATTAAAAAATTGCCCGTCAAATTGCGACCTATAACTATACATTACCAGAATTATTGCTACGCTTGTATTGTACTTCAAGGTAAATAGAATTTGAGGTATAGTCACCGATTTCAGATTTTTCTTCTCAGAATTTAAAAAAGCGAAAAATAATAAAATTCAATATGGCGACTGAGACCGAACTTTAAGATGTCCTTTACGTAAGATCTCGAGCAAGACTTTTTCGCGCAAGGCAGGCATCGTGCACGTGGCTTTTTTCTTCTTGTGAAACCATCTTTATTGCAATAACGGCGAAAATGAGAACACAATTTACCGTCACGCATTGCTTCAGAAAGAGGCGTGATAGAGACAGAAGCGATAGTAGAGAAAGATTTCTTCCAATGAGGAATAAGATGCACGTGTTTGGCACGCAAGAAGAGAGCGTGTAAAAAGAAAACCGCATGCTATTTAAAATTTGCTCCTAGATAAGATAAAACATGTAAGTAAAGTAATATATCATGAAAACAATACTACTGTAGCAGTGCAAACACAGATTTGGCAGCAAGAATTTTGCGTACAATGACTGCGTGTGAAAAGCAAAGAATACAGGTAAACTTCCTGAACAAGAATAACACGTTGGGCAAGAAAGATTAATGAAGATAATTCCCACACAACCGCATTGCCAATTATTCAATATCAGTTTAATATACATCCACGCTACATTCAAGTATTGCAAAAAAAATGTAGCTAGTTTATTATAATATGTTCATGAGATTCTCAAAAAACCGAACCGGTGGCTTGACTTTACGATTCTGATAAACTGTAAATCTAAAGTCAAAGTTAAGATGGCCGTTTGTGAAGAACCGGTTGATAATTTATGTTGCATTGAAAAATGTTTAGTTCTGAGTATTGTTTTATACAGTAGTACTGGAATTTCGTGAAAAGTGTAACAGATGTGTCTTAAATTTAGGCTACTCGGAAAAACTTGTAAATAGCGTTTAAGAAGTATTCATAAATGAACTGTAACTTACGTCAGTAGATAGCGTTACTTGTGATTTGCAAAATAGTATAATAAATAGAAAATATTTTAATAATTGGACTAATTCATGAAATATATAGATTATATGTTTTTATGGCAAATATATTAACAAATTCGTATAACATTTATACAGGGCGTCCGTCATTTAAGGTTATTTTTGGGGGGAAGGAGCAAGATTTTTTGGCGGCAGTGACTTTGTTGCGCCTTTTTTTACTATCAAGCTTGTATAAATTAAAAACTTTAATAATAAAACTTCGGTTTTATGTGCTTATGTTAGTATTATTTAAATAACAAAATACACAAAAAATGTTTACACATTTCCTTACAAATCCAGGGGGGCATCTCTGCCCCATGCCCCTCTAAATGACGCCCCTGCATTTACGTTTCAAAAACCTATTCTTAATAAGTCTTTAGCTGCCGTTACTTTAGCTTTTATGTTTATATTGTGTATTGACAAAATACTTAAAAGTGACGAAAACGTAGTCAAATGTCAAAGTATTCCGTTAAGTCTTAAGTTTCAATGTTCAAAGGATGTAACGGAAACAATGCGGGACAATTTGTGTTTTGCGAGTGAGTTTATTTACAGTAAGGGCACTAGGTGTTCACGTCAGCGGCCCACCTATGTTTCTGAGTCTACAACAGGAGTCTGACACTAGATATTGCCTACGATCCCCTTCCCTAACAGCACGGCAACGTTGCCTGCACGTTGCCTGCACGTTACACTGTAACATTGTGACGTTGCTACAACGTGCTGTGATGTGCCAGAAATGTGCAGAATAGGTGCAGGCAACGTGCCAATGTCTCGTGCAGGCAACGTTGCAATGTGACGTTGCCAGCACATTAATAGCACACATCCTGCACGTTGCTACAAC
>PNEQ01059652.1:0-46242 GCA_003012365.1 Medauroidea extradentata
CCCCCCCCCCCCCCCCCCCCCCCAATCTTCACACAGTCAAGAATGACTCGGGAGCTCTTTCATGGGCCGTCTGTCCCAAACAGAGGTCACTCGCCCCTCGTTCACATTCGCCTTGATATTTGGAGATCCTCTCTTCTAGATATATCGCACACCTAATGCAATGCCAACATTACTCAAAATATGCCATGTAGGGATAAATGCAGTTATCACTCATACATACTTTCTGATTTTTGGATGTTTACAGTGTATAATAATCATAAGTCAAAATATGTTGGTATTGCACTGGAAAATAACTTCTACTCTTTATCCTCATGCTGAATAAATATCAAGAATGTTAGTCTTGGCACTACACATTAGTTTTACACGGCAAAGCTGCTAACAACAAAACTTTTTATTATTTTTGGAATGCTTTTCTTGGTTATGTTAGTACTGTATTATGAAATACATAACTCTAAAATGTTGATTTTTTAGTTGTGTTGGCATTGCATTGGGGGTATGATATATGGAACGAATGTAAACCGACTAGCCCCACGCCGTTGTGCAGGACATCAAAACAAACGTTTCCCTGTGGTGTTGTTTTATAGTGACGTCATGTCTTAATGCAGTTAATAAATAATGAGGAGGATATCGTAGGGCCAGGATATCTCGCCCCGGAACAGACTTACTACTGGACTAAGGTAGACATCTGCTTGTCTTGCAAAATGACGTGATATGAGGACTTACAATGTAGCGGCGCTGGAATGAACGGGCGAAGGGACCAGGGTCGACCAGCGATCTCAACCGACACTGTTCCCAAACGTGAAGTCCTGGGACCGACCTCGCCGGGAATCTCTGTGTTCTCAAGCATACAACAGCTGCGCATTGGCTGACATCACAGTTATATCACATGATTGGGCAATTCAATTTGTAGCTTCTTTCTTATTGGCTCAGCGCTTCTATTAAAAGTGTCAAATAAGTCACGAGACAGTTGCGAAAGTCACACAAACTTACAATTACTTAAATTCTAGCTTGTGCTGAAACAATATGTGATTTTTTAAAATTCTTTAGTACCAAATCATGTAACATGCGATCTGGCTGTTTTATTTAGTCTGATCTATATATTATTGGTTGAAATTTGATCACATATCATTGTGTGTGAGCGATGGGGCGTGGACCAATTATCCAGTGATAAGTGATAATTCAGAGACAGTAGTACTTGCGTTCTTGCAGCAGTAAATGCAGGTGACTATATACTATATTGTCATATGTATTAATTCATCGCGTAAGCTCCAGGATTTGCCAGTTTTTCATATTTTTTCATCATCTTATACTGCGAGGTGAATAGCGTGCCGCCTCCAAATAAAGATGGCCGCCAGGAAATTTCCCGAGATAGTAGGGCATTTAGACGACGTCGAACGCAACAACCAGTTTTTTTTATTAATGTTCCCAAATAATTCCTGAAGGTAATGCATGCTCTCTTGTTTCTCGTTTTTTTAGCGATTTTAATTTTTTACGCCTAAACAAGAGAATATATTAAAAATCAGTTTGGCAATTTTATTTCAAATTGTCTTCTCCGTATTGGCTGATTTTTTAAGGCAGTAAGTACTATACGTAGAGGTACGTAAATTTCGCAGATACATTCCAGGTCAGGTTGAACGCCAATTATGTATACTTCATTGTCATGTCTGTGACTTTCTGGCGGCTGTTACGAAACGCGTTTGACTACTGCAAGCCAGTAGTAAATAAGGAAATAATACGAAGTGCTATCGCTTGCTACCTGCTTGTACGGTTATAAGCCAATAGATAATCGATTGTGGCCAGTGGGTGTATAGGACTGACAAGTCTAGGCTGCTGCCAGATGAATCCGCGAAATTGACGTACCTCTAACTGTACGTTCAGCTAATTATGTAATCTACGAAATCCTGGTTAGTTGACGTTCAGTTTGTTTCTTCTTTTGAAAAAAAAAAAAAAAAAAAGTATCACTGTTTAAACCATTTTAAACAAAACTGCCAAACAGGTTTTTGACATCTGGTCTCGTTTAGGCGTAAAAAATAGCTATCGCAAAACAGCATAAACAAAAGAGCATTGCCTTAACAACCATTAAAGTCAATGAAAACCAATAAAAATATCATTTTTCGCAAAACAGTAAATCTGGACTGCAAACGATTGGCACTAGGAAAAAGTATCACAATTTAGTCTTTTTTTTTAAATCAGAATTTTTGTGGAATCTTAATGAAATTGTCCAAATTTTCAATTGTGCCTCTTATTGAGAGCCATAAGTGAGTTGATTTGAAATTCGAAAGGAATTTCGTACATTTGATTGAATTTAGTACATTTTTAGGTATTTACGAGGGAATTTTCAAACGTTGGTGAATGTGCTGAGTTTCGCCTATATACACACCTCGAGATCAATAACACGCAGGCTACACTGAACTGTACTATATCTTCTCAAGCTACGGTTATGAGTAATTAGTAGAGACCTGAAGAATTCGCGTTTTCTTTTGGCCCCAAGCTAGAATTCCAGCAACTGTAAATTCGTGCCACTTTCACAATTGGCCCGTGACTTACTTGAAACTTCCTGGAAGTCGCTGAGCCAATAGTACAGACGCAACTAAATGCAGGCCCATATCACTGCGTCACAGATAGAGGCAAGATTATTTCGCATATTGATTCTAGGTCAGGTTGAATACCAATGTAGTATTATTCACTGCTCCTTCTGTGATTAGACGACAGCTGTTTTAACACATCTTTGACGACTGCAAGCCAGTGATAAATAAGGAAACAAGTCGTGGTGGTAACACATGTTACTGTTACAAGCTAATATATATTTGACTTTGGCCAGTCTGTGTATAGGTCTGAGAAGTCTAGGCTGTTGCCAGACTAATACGCGAAATACTCGTGCCTCTAGTCATCGAGCAGCCAGTGAGCAGATAATGTCTGTTTGAATACACGTACGTTCCTGGAGTCTAGCCTACATGTCGGTGAACTCGCTATTTTTCCCGGTCTCTAGTACTTAGTAGAGACCCGGTAACTTCGCGGGTATGACGGCCTGCCGGCTAGACTCCACAGTCACGTGTATACTATGTCTTCATCTACTAGTTCATTGGCTGCTGCTACAATCAGTGGTCGGGTGTACATCTGGCAAGATAGCGCGGTAGTCAGGTGAGTGTTTTCACGCAGGTTAAGGGCGCGGTCTACAGTAATTTTCATCATTATTATTTTATTTTGTATTTATACCACGTATTTTTTTCTTCTTATTTTAGACACAAAATGTGACTAAATTTGGCTCGTATGAAATTTTTTATCTGTCATAGTTTTCGCGTAATGGCTTGTTAAAGTCATATTTTGCATGTTTCCGTTTTAACGACCACACTAAAACCAACTGATATACCAAACTGAAAAAAATCACAGTGAATAAAGACATTGCAGGCTACAATGGCATGCTCATGAAATTTGAGAATAAAAATTATTTGAATTTTTAAAAAATGCTGAAACTGAAAACAACAACTTTTAAAATTCAATATTTTTTTTTTTAAATACAAACAATTTTTATTCTTTAATTTTATGAGCATGCCATTGTAGCCTGCAATGTCTTTATCCACTGTGATTTTTTTCAGTTTGGTATATCAGTTGGTTTTAGTGTGGTCGTTAAAACGGAAACATGCAAAATATGACTTCAACAAGCCATTACGCGAAAACTATGAGAGATAAAAAAATTTCATAAGAGCCAAATTTAGTTACATTTTGTGTCCAAAATAAGAAAAAAAAATGTGGTACAAATAAAAAATAAAATAATGATGATGAAAATTGCTGTAGACCGCGCCCTTAACTGTTGGTTACGAGTCATCAAGCCCAGCAGTGATTCAATCACAACAGTAACATGCGTGTACAAGAGTTTGAAGTCGAGCGTATTCTAAAATGTATTCGCGTACTTTCAGTATCTCTAGTATGGACCCATGATTTGCGCGAAAAAATGTTTGCAACACTTAGTCTCGATGCATTATGTACACACCTGCAGCTGTCCTTTGTGGTCAATGATTGGTTTTAAACTGTCTGCGCCTTGAAGTAATACCCGCTAATCACAAACCGTATGTTGTTAACTAACCATATTCTGACTGGCACAGTCAAATGAGTTATGCCTCTACATATATATACACTGCCAATAACCATGAAGCAAAGCAGTACATGTGCACATTTGACACTGAAACAAAGTGGTGCATAAATATTTTCTCAAAAATCAGGTGTCGTTAGTAATTAGCTGTTGCCTTAGTGAACAGCCAATTTCAGCCCTGGTATTATAGCATGGAGTTTACTACCTTCCCTTCAAATAATTTTCTCATCAACTCAAGAGTGTTCGTTGGCGTATCTCTTACACTGCGAATCAGTCGCAAACGTAAATTAATTATACATGGGTAGAGACAGGAAAAACTGTCGATTTCATTGACTTGAAGGCAAGTTTCAAAGAAGATATGTGTAGTTAAATATACCGCACCAGCTAATTGGCTGCTTGTTTGCACAGTGATGCCACATGGTCGGTCCTGAAATTAGTACTTTCTCTATTGTCAGCACTGAGCGAGGCGGCTCAACGATAACTCGTTGGATTCACATTCCGGAGGTCCGTGGTTCAATCCCCGGCTCCGGCCATTCTGATTTCGGGTTTCCATAGTTTCCCGAAATCGCTCCAGGAGAATGCTGGGATGGTATCTCAACAAAGGCCATGGCCGACTCCTCTCCCAGCTGCTGTCATTGTACCAAGTTGTGTGACGCTGTCTATAATGACCTCGCTGTCGACGACACGGTAAAGCACACTTGTATTGTCTTTACTGTCAGCGCAACGCAGTGTAGAATGTGTTAACTAAGTCAAGAGCATAAACGAAGGTCATATAAACTTATACTAGCTTTTTTCCTCAGTAAAACGTGAATTTTTCAGGTACCAATGCTTGTGTTTGGAATTTTAGAAAGCTTTAAAAATTAATTCGGGAAATTTAGCCTACTTGTCTGTGAGGACACACACACATAATAATTAGCGAGTACAGCTACTTTTCTTCTGACTCCTTGAGGATTGTACATATTTTTTGGTATGAGAACAAAGTGGACGTGAGTGGCCTATATTCTCGAGTTAAGTAACACCATAGCTATGCTCGGTTCTGTGCTGCCAAAAGCGGTGAAGCTTGGTCGTGTTTCAAAGGTTACGCTATAAGACCTGATTGTACACCATTAACTGAGACATGCAAAGTTCGCGTAATCATTTGGTAGCAGACTAAACTTCACTGTCCTATACATAACAGAGCATAATATGCGATTCAATTGGCCACGAACTTTGATGTGTTGTCATTTACGTGTGTTACGTCTTTACAGAGATTGGCCTCTCTACCGTGTAAGCATTCTCCGCGGCTAGTCACGACAATATCGGCCAGCGGGAGACGTCGAACAAACCTATAGTCACTTGGAGTCTAGCCAGCTGTCAGAAAATAACGTGAATTTCGAATGTCTCTAACCATAAACAAGTAGCATTAGCATGTCTGCAGTAGTCAGCCAATAAGAGTAAGATCTCACTAGTGAAGTCGTGTTACTGGAGAAACCACACCACGCCTCTTGAACACCATTGGTTAGTGGTTCACGTGCAACATCCTAGTTAATATATCCACGGACAACTCACAGGTAGGGAAATTACAATTCCGTGAGTTTAGTTGAGAAAGCCAGTACATGTGAGTTACTTTCTTGATAGCGTCGTTCCTTCAACACTACACTGTATTAAATCTTCCTGAACAATATCGGAAGGTTAAATTGGATTGGATTGTGGACATACGTCATTGCTCATGTTTTATAAATTCAAAATGCAGGTATTAACCTGTATGTGTCGGTTTCCTGTACACTTTAGTGCTAGGTCTGTTATTTTCTTTGGAGACTAGGGTTTCTAGGAAAGGGATGCTATTGTTGGATTCAATTTCAAGTGTGAACCATATTGAAGGTCTGAGTGAATTGAGGAAATCTGAAAATTGTCCCGTTTCAATGGCGTATGTCCACAATTCAATAAAATTTAATTGTAAACTCCCATTGCAACAAACCTTTAAAAAGTTCAATATCGGAAGGTACACTGTAAAAAAACTTCCTCAAATGTTTAGGAAGTATTAACCCATACGCAGTATGTAGAGACGGGAAAAATTCTAAGGCTCACTGACATCTAGGCTAGCTTCCAAGAATATATGTGCACTCAACACCAGCTGTTTATTACCTGCTCGCTGATACAGAGGTATAGGACGCGTTGAGGTATGTTGTCATTATTGGCTCAGAGACTTACAGCGGATGTCAAATTAGTCAAGGACCAATCGCGAAAGTGACACGAATTTATAGTCGCTAGAATTCTAGCGTGTTTGTAAAAGAAGATGCGAATTTTTCAGGTACCTAGCAATATGGGACTTTTGCCATAGTTCATCTTGTAAATATAGTAAGTGTTAAGTATTATTTCTGTACAAGTCTGGCAGTGGCGAGGCGTGAAGTGTTCTGGTTCAAGCGGTGATTTACAATGACTATACACAATTCTCAGTTGCCTATAGAATAATTAGACTGGTAGAGACAGACACACTTTACAACCAGTAGCGTGTAAGAGGCGAGGAACATATTCTCCAGTAATACACCTAGATGCTCGAAGTGTATAGTCGGATCTTCTACTGCTTGCCTTGGAAGACTACGACGCCACGCCACTGAAGTTTGGCAACACCAGTATGCTCTTGACTGTTTCCTACAAATGTACAGGAACACTGTCATTGGTGTATGGGCAACGTTTATCCGTACCTACTTTAACACTCGAGTACATCGGTGTGATAAATTTGTAATTCATGTTTTCAGTGTATCAACCAGTAGGAAACGTGCAACGGAACACGCACAGACCTCCGCGCTACCTCGTAGCATACACAAATGGCCACTCACTGGAACAGCAGAAAGTATACAAGAATCTAAGGACATAGTGTGTATAGGACTGTGCAGTCCAGTCGGAAGCCAGTTGAACCAGCGATATTCACAGATTGCTAACCATAATTCATAAGTAATCGTATTAATTTGTACAGTATGCTGAACGCATTTTTGTTCCCAAAATTGTATGTTAGTATGGATGAAGATCCTAATTTACGATAGTGACTACATCCATGTGTGATTATCTCTTTTTTTTTTTTTTCCGCTTGTGGCCCACGGCTATGAAAGCCCTCCGGCCAATAGTGCGGCTATCACACGAGGTTACAGGGGCAAGTAGACAGACTGGAATATTCTTCGAAAGACTATTTCATATACAGACAATTATTTCAGACCATTCGGATGAACACAAATTAACACCCAGCCTGACCTGGGAATCGAACCCAGAACCCCTCGCACCAAAGTCGGCCGCGTAGCCAACTGAGCTACAGGGGGTCGGCTGACTATCTCATAATTAGTAAAGAAACTGTAATCGAAGCTCGGATGCTCGGACGGAATGCCTCTCAGAGGCGAAGCTTGAGCGAGGAAACTTTGACTAGACTTGCTCCCAGAGTCTAGGATGAAAAGTGATTATCGTGTTTGGCTCGTCCTTAGCACTCTCGCACTTAGTGACTGGACGCACAATACACGTTCACACAACAACCTCCTTGAAGACTGGCGATAATACTCTCCTAGTACTTGGCTAAAATTGATTTTAAAATTAGTTAAGAAGCCTTTTCTTGCTCGTAAAAGTACAAGGTTGTATTGTTGAGTAGTGTGCGTGGCACAGTTTGCCTCGGCTGGTTGGAGCGCGCGCATAGAGAGAGAAAACAATAGTTTTGGAGGGTTGGGGGAGGGTTGAGGGAAGGATAGGAAGAGGATGCGTTCAGGATCCAAGGCACGTGCTGAGATCTGAGCGACTGAGGGCTCTTCTAGGTCACAGTTGCTACAGCCCTGCCCTGCTTCAGTCACACTCTACACTGTCAACAGTAAGTATTGAACTTTAACCACATTATACCTTGAAAATTACAGATTTATCAGTAGGGAAAGGAAAAATTACAGACGTCAGTGTCCAGTGTGTTAGAACCCGCTGACATATACATACTCATGACCCGTCATGTTCGTTGTCTGTTGTTCCAGCGAGTAGCTGCTAGTGGATGAATGGTCGGGGCTCGAGCACAGACTATACCAGCCCCGCGTATGTTTGGCTCCTGTGTTTTGTAGAAGGTTTCCTATTGGTCTGGCTGCCGGTTAGCAGGGCAGCTGCCTTACGCTGATTGGTAGTAGGTGTTACCGCCATGTTGCTGGCCAGGGATGCTAGTTTGCTGGTGTGTGTGACTGAGTTCGCTGGCCTACCGGCTATTTCACTTCTGTACACCTTAATATTCTATGGCTTGACTGTACACAGTACGCACTTGCAGGTCATTGTCCTAGCGAAGTATTCTTGTCTTTATTTACCAGTAGGGAACCGACAAATTGTGTTTATTTTTTATTCACAACAGGCTAGACTGCAATCTGTTTTTCTCTCCCTCGACGAACTCTTCCACTGGCCTATATTGTTGTGGATTGTAGCGGGGAACACACTCAGCCTATTATTAAAGGTTCTACGGTTGAGTGACCAATCACTAGGGACCCCTATTTTAAGCGAATAGAATTTGGCCTCACTTTGCTTCGCTGCCTTATGTGCACATTCGCAGTTCTGCTTCGTGGTCAACATAGGTAGGGACTGGAAAATTTCACGAATTCAATTACCTATAGACTAGAATTCATTGTACTATGCCTACTCAAGCCCCTACTATTAGTCAACTAGTCTCTACTCAGTGGAACAGCAGGCAATGAACGAATTGACGAGGCTTGAGTATGTATAGTATAATGGATTCTAGCGTACAGGTAATTGAATTCGTGAAATTGTCCAGTCTCTAGTTGTAGGATATTTCAACTGTCACGAGCCTTGGTATTCTACCGGCAAATAACAGACGTGTGGTGTTGTAGGGACGTTATTGTAATTGGCTCAGTCAAATGAGATACGGCTCTTCACACAGACACGCTGCCAATAACCATGAAGCACAACTGCGGCAAAATTATTTTGCGATAAACAGGGGTCCCTACCAATCACATATTGTTAATCAGTAAAATACGTAAATTACATGATATAATAATATCACAGTTGCAAATTTTAAGAGACTTTCTCGACATACTCACTTTTATCACATCAAAAGTAAGCAGTACAGGCGGCACTGGTGCGCGCGTCAACAACAACACCACCACCTTTATGTACAGAGCAGTACATTAGCGCGCAGTATTTTCCTTCTAGTTTTTATCTGCGGTCTTCCAAGTGGTGACTTTGTGCCCCATTCGTTCGATAAATTACATTGCAGTCAGTTGAATGTTTTTGTGTTACTGTTTTGCCAATGAGTAGGGACCTGAAAAATTTGCGTTTTCTTTTAATCACAAGCTATAATTCCAGCAACTGTAAGTTGGTGCCAGTTTCGCAATTGTCCCGTGACTTATTTGCCACTTGCTGTAAGTGGCTTAGCCAATAGTACAGAAGCAAGTAAATACAGGCTCATATCACTGCGTCATAGAGCAGCCAGTGAGCAGATAATGTCTGCTTGAATACACACATGTTCTTGGAGGCTAGCCCACACTACAGTGAACACGCCAATTTTTCCTGTCTCTACCAAGGAGGTTGATATTTACCCAGATAAAGGAGTTTTAAGGCCTCACTCATTAGTTTTGCAGTGGTTTCGAAAATATTTTTTTAACGCAAATTAATACATTTATCAAAAATTCATTCTTACAGTTTTAACGCTTATATAGTATCGTTTGTATTTTAATTTATCTGTTACAATACACCAAACGAATTTTTAAATTTTTGCCCCTGAAATATTACATATTTTGTTGTCGAAATTAGCCAAAATGAGGCAAAATAATGTTTTGCTAGTTAACAGTACATTATTTAAAAAAAAAACGCTCTGGTAAAATTGTGCATCGTATGACTGTACACAGTATCAATTTTTTCAAAGCATTTGGTTAAAAAATATTCGAGTCATTTGCAATTGTTTGAAATAAATGAAATATCGTGGTCTTAAAAAGCATTCATTACCATTTAAATGCCCAACAACATGTATCTCATTTATTTATTTATATAGGCGGTTCGGAATGAAGTGAGCATTCAAAATGCCTTGTAAAGTTCTATTTTCAGCCAATTTGTATATTTCCGCACGTAACGGCTAACAATAGGAAATGTCTTAACTTCTCTGGACACATCACTTGATGTTGGCGCGTGTAAGATAAATTGTGCAGTCGTTGGGAGTCTATATAGTTTGATAAAAAAAGTTAGTTGATTATATAAAATACAAGCATGTCGATTTCGGTTAATTTTATCTCGGTATTTAAATAGGAAAATAGACGGAACTGTATTGCATAATTTCACTGCTAACCGTACAAGCAGTAAGGTAACAACTTTTACTGTTGACTTCTATGCAGTAGTGGCTAGTGATACTTTTCAAATATTAAATCATTACTGCTCTCTTTAAGCCGAATGACCTGTAGGTCTACACCCAGTATTGAGCCATAGGCCGGTTTAGTCCTACAACATATCGTGCCTAGTGATTAATGACAAAGCACATTGTCTGTATAACATTGTATATAACACTGTATACCTTAACTTAAACTGTATATAAGTTATTCGTATTTATATTTTTGAAAAATAAGTTCACACCTCAAATTTCCTAAAACTAGTTGCACAATAAAAAAAAAACAGAATACAATTCAGAAATAGTAGCACAAAATACATTTCAGACTGTTAAAATTAATATTACGTAAAACAACTTTTTTCACGAAAAATATTGTGTAAGTGGAAAACATGTCTAAATGCTAAATGAAATGTCATATAATTGTTACTCTAGTCTTAAATATTCAAAAACATAGTTTGAAATGGGTTTTATTATAATAGATAAAGATATTTGGGAATTAGTTTATCAGTTTAGCGTGGTTGTTTGTTCTTCGATGGGTTTTCGTATTCAGCTATCAAGCACGTCTAATTTTTTTACACAGTCACGTGAACTCAAACGTTACATAACTTTAATGTACTATTTTACGATACCGTTAAATAGCGTTATATCGGTTCCTTTTATACTGGTGTTTTGAGACAATTCGAATTATTGTTCCGTAGTTATTTAACAGTTGTCGTTTCTAGTCACTAAAAGTATCAACAAACATAATTATATTAGTAGTTCATGGGTCTGCAATGTGTTAAATTATTACTGGAACCCCTTTTTTTTGCATTGGCCAATACATGTAATTCAAGTGTAGTGTTACTTAGTCTCTGCATTACATGTCATTATTATATAAACAACTTTTTTGAAACAACCAATTTCTAGTTGCACGTGATATTGTCATGTTCGCAGTGTGAAGTAATGGTAGACTCCTGTGATACTGTACTCTTACGTTTTTCCATACATGTGTGTGATGATTAGTTCTTCAACATAACGCGTAGTGCAAATGAACGTTGCATCTGAGAAACAAACGAGGAGTATTCCGTAGTTGTTTTCAAAATCCGTGGCCATAGAACGTTATTCCGCCTTCAACCGCCCGTGAAGAGCTGGAACTGCTGCTGTCGTGAAACATTGGTTAGGATTGAGAGGAAAGAAAGTGTGGGAAGAGGAGGGGGGGTTAAACTACTCTGGCATAACATCAACAGACGAGAATGTTTTCATCCTTCTGTGGAGCGTTTTCATTCTTCGCTGTTTTCCCGTCTGTACGCGGATTCGCGGCTGATGTAGACGAGGGACGGATGTGTTCGTGAATCAAATTAAATTCTATCGCTGGCCGTTACCCACGCGCTTGTGTACGTTGCGGTGTTGTTTTTGTGAGAATTGTTGCTGCAGCCGAGTGGAGATGTTCGTTTGAACGGTTCACCTCACTCGACGCGGACAAACACCCGCAGGTAACATAGGCTACGAGAGAATCACTCGGGCTTATTCTTCACCGAGTAGTTAATATCAACTTACTTCATTTTGCAAATTTGAAAACTAATTAATGTACCTCCTCACTGTTACTATTTCCTAGACAAGGTACAGTTGCATAAAAAGACTGTTAATTGTGCAAGCTGTAGTCAAACGAAGACCAACGTTTTCAAGTTCTTTTCAGACGTAAGATGACTAGAATCATTGATTTTTGGTGGAAATATTTTTGCATCAATTTGTTGCAATGTCTTACGTGCACACCTGCAGTTCCGCTACGCGCTCAGCGATAGGATTAGGTTTTTTTTTTTTTTACTTTCGGCGCCAATGGTGTTATATCCTCGAATGCAGTAGCCTTGTTATGACTGACGTAGTCAAGTGAGAGACGACTTCGCAGAAATGTACGCTGTTAGTAAACACAAAGCACAGCAATATATGTACTCGTAAGTCATTGAAACAAGTTGTTGCAGAAATATTTTCGCAAAAATCGTGGGTTCCTAGTTAGTGATATTACAGTTTATTTCAGAGCATAACAAATTTCCCGCCATGTTTGGTCGCAATAAATTATGATTCAGATATTAATGAAGACTTGAAATGTGTACACACGTATGTAACCTTCTTCTAATGAATATATATACTACAGCTGCCAAATAATGAAACATATCAAAGTTATTACCGCATACACATCATGCTATCTAATAATGTAAACCTACCCTACTTCGTGATATTAAAGCTTCGAACTTCAGTAACAGAAATATGTTAAACAGTTTGATAAGGATCTCATATGTGCTGCATTGGTCGCTTATTGCTGAAACTACGCACGATTGCTCTATATGTTGGTAACTAGTGAACTGTATGTGCAGAGACTTCCCAACTTCCCGAAACCTGCACATTGATTTATCACGATGTCAAGGTATATCACGACATATGGTCATGTTAACATTACTTTGAACACGACTCGGTGCAACTTGTTTCGTCGACTCAAGCCCGGGAACGCAGTTGTCACGCACTAAAGCATCCTAAGACACAGCTGTACGGCATAAGTTGCGTGATACACAGCGGGTACCATGTGAACAAGTGATCAGTAACGCCTTTATTATATGCCATGAAACGCTGAGTAAGGTGTACTGACTGCGGTTCACTAGACAGAGTAAAGACAATAAAGTCATGAAACATTTAAAATATTGATTGACAAGTAACCGATGTTTCTCCGCGTAGTCTACGGCTGTCAGACTTCCTCTATAATGAGCTTTGTTTCTGGACACAGGTTTATGATCAAAATACCCGCGGTGGTAGAGTGGTCAGACCTCTCGCCTCTCGCCTGGGCGATACGGGCTCAATCCCCGGAGGATTCAGGTCCGGACTTGTAGCATTTATAAATGTAGTGGACGTTGCGGTTTGCGAGAGGGTTTTCTCAGGGAACTTCTGTTTCCCCCGCTTCTCACATTCCGTCGTTGCCCCACGCTCATCTCACCTCTAGCATGTCTCGCTAGCTCGACTTTCACCACGGCCATCTCTCATACACGCTGTGACCCTGTCACAAGGCGGGAACATGTGGTTTACATTTTTTAGTTCGCACCTACCAACCACGGAGCCGCGTAGGAAATACGTAATTACACCCTGTCGTTACGGAAGAATTGTGCGTGTAAGAGGTGAGTGCAGGTACTGATCGTGGTAATAACGAGGTGTTTGCGACAATCTGACTAGGACGCGCGTTTCTCTTATCTCGTGTCATCTCAATGATGACGGGGGAGGGGACAGGGATGCTGCACGGCGACACTAATAGAGGCAGGCCACGTGATAACTTAGAGCCGGGGAGGGGGGAGCTGTGATGTAGTTATCAGCCATCCCCTACCACTACCCCTAGCCATCGCGGCGGCCATGTTTGACTTGAGTACGCTTCGTCGCTCGCGATTATCGTACTTACAGCCCCCTTGTGTTGTGTGAGACTCCCTGGCACAGTATGCAACCCTCTCTACACCGCGGTCATCCGTGCTGCACGTCTCGTGTATGTGGGCCGATAAGGTGGCTGCATCGAACGTATAGTATAGCCTGTTCGCGATATAGTAAACACTGCTTACCATTTCCCTCCAACCATTTTGCATCTACCTTTACTGTTTTCCATATGAAAACTTCCATGTAACTAAAAGCATGAGTAAACGTTTCACAAATCTTAAAATATGGCACCCAATGAAATACAATTTTTGGTTATTGTATATGTAGGGGTGTGCTCAGTTTATTGTGATCAGGCTATAGAAGACTGCAACCTTCGATGTGGCAACGTTGTGAACAAAGTTGGCTTAAATAGCGTGTTTAACTTCCCTTCTGCAGAGCCTTATCCTGAATCTCCTGTAGCCCCTATGTAAGACAGACATACTAATCAGACCAAACTATTGCCGGCGAAGAGTTGACAGTCTTAATAAAATGATCCTGGTTAGCAACGTTTTCATATCGCAGGCCGTAGTCTTCTACTCGAGACGTCTATGATTTAGCGTGTCCGCGGTCTGGAAGTGAGGGTCGTTAAGGGCGTTCAAGTGGGGAAAAATCAAAATTTTATATTTGTATGAAATAGTGTTAGTTTCGTAGGCATTACCTAAAATTACATTAACGTCTAACGAAAAAAAATTAGCTCAGCCAGTTTTCCCGTAATGTCACTTCAAAGTCAAAATTTGCATATTTTCACTTCATACAAAACTTGAAAACCAGTAAATATAATGAAATGGAAAAAATCTCATCAAAACTACACGTCACCGTCTACGGCTTGAAGCATATACAAACCCATTATAAAATATTTTTGTGTTTAAAATAAATTTCTAAAAGTACCAAAAAAATTTCAAATTTTGAAATTTTTTATTTAACATAAACATTTTTTGTAACGGGTTCTATATGCTACAAGCCATAGACAGTAACACGTAATTTTGACGGGATTTTTTCCATTTCATTATGTTAACTGGTTTTCAAGTTTTGTATGAAGTAAAAATATGCAAATTTTGACTTTGAAGTGACATTACGGGAAAACTAGATGACCTAATTTTTTTCCCTTAGAAGTATGTGTACTCTCAAGTAATGTGTACATAACTAACACTATTTCATACAAATATAAAATTATGTTTTTTCCCCACTTGAACAACCTTAAGGCTCCTGCCTACTGACCTTGTTTTTGTGTCAGGCACGGTGCCAAGGGCGATGTTGACAGGCTTATCTGGTGCAGTATCGCCTCCACCACAAGACACGAGCAGTGGTATCGTAGAGCACTCGCCTGACTGACACTCTCAGTGGTTACTCCATATTTTTATTGGTGGAAAGTTTTAAGAAAAGTGCACTGCAGGCTCCTAGACAAGTTTCACACGAATCCCGCAAGTAGTTTTTCAGATATAACAAGTTGGAATAGCTGTTTTAGCTATTTTGAGGATCTCCGTAGTGATTTTTCTAATCGACGTGAAGCTTTGAAACGACTCTTTAGTCATCTTTTGGAGTGTATTTTCTTTTCGTACATAGATACGTTGGACACAAGTGGAATAGTTTCTTTAAAAAGCGATATTACGAACACGCTGCAACGCATTTTAAGCGCGTGGTAGGCGAGGCCCTTAAAGGGCGACAACAGACAGCAGACTGAAAAAAATCCGTTTTTAGCTATTTTCAGGTGCCCGGAATCCATGTTTATAGGATGGTATCTAGAAGGCACAAACAGAGAAGCATAGTTTTAAAAGTTATTTATTTTCGTAGTTAACGTTATGGAACACACATTTAGTTGTATTTCTTAAAAAATACTTTCTTGGCATGCTGCGGCACAGTTCACGCACAAGCTGTATAAGTCTCGTAACTGTCCCAGCATGCTCGAAGTAGCATGTGGTGTCCTGCTCTCGTCAGGAAGGGTGTTTGCCAGGTCGCGCGGAACTAATGCAATTTGCGTCACGAGTGACTCTGTGACGCGCTCATCTCAGGAGTCACTGTTTATCATTGCTGGACTGGCTACCCATCCCCTCCCCTCTCGCACATCCATTAATTTGTTCTGACCATTGTCTTGTTGCCTATGGCTGAAGACTTGGAAAATATTCGTCGGTTCACTGACCTGTGCGCTAGCCTCAACGTATATGTGTGCACTCAGGCACACAACAGATGTTCATTGGCTGCTCAGTGATATCACGTGACTGAGCCTATGTTTATTTGCTTCTTTATTACTGGCTCAGCGTCCTTCCAGAGTGTGTTAAAGATGTCGAGTGCCAACTGTGAATGTGATAGGAGCCGTTGCCTACGCCATTACTACTGTCACCGGCAGACGTCTGCGCAGGGAGACTCCTCCTACTCCCCTCCCAAAGATATGGCTCGTCACGGACAGGTCTGAACCAGAGCGGCAACAGAACGGCCAGGCTGAATATGCGTAGACTTAAAAACATCCAGTAGGTGGGCTCGAGTAGAAAGTACGCTAGTAGCTGATGTTTGTGTAACAGCCGATAGCAGCACAGGCAGACCTGCGCGCGCATCTCTTCCCCCCTTGTGACGCTTACCTGCTGCTCGCGCTCTGACATGCTCAGACATCTGCCGGGTACAGTACGGACCTAGACATGGCCTTTCCCTATCTTCACAATGTGGGCTGGGTTGCAAGGTTTACTTCCTGCCATTGGATGTCTACGCTTCTTCACACTCCTCATTCTACGGGATACTTGTGATTACATTTTAAATTCCAATCTTCAAGTCGTTACGCTTTTTAAATGCTTCACTTAAAATACATTTCGATGTGGGTAAATTTCGAAGTTTCGTGAACATGTTGGCATGTCTGCACGTATGATGTTTCGTTTCTTATGCTATTATACTGCGAAGTACAGAGAAGCATACTCCAGCTGCTATTGTTGGAACTACACCAATAGGAACAAATCTCGAAGCATTTGTCACGGGCTAAAGTAACAGTGTAGGCAACGTACAAACGTACAGTTTATTATTATTATTTTTGACCTCGTGCCCGAAGCAAATTGGGAATTTCTATATCTGTAGTTCCTGCATGTATGATTAATTATACTACAGTTAGGGAGATCAATGTTAAAAGTTTGTCACAGAGAAATGTTCTGCCGCTTGAGCGCTGGTATCGGTGATGGGTACAAACTGACCAATCACAGAGCTTTCCTGAATTTTAAGTTACATTAAGTTGATAATTTAAAACGCGAAATCGGTTTATTTTCACTTTAAAATTAAGTTTCATGACTTTTGTCATTTCCAAGCCTAGTTAAATTTAATTTGACTACAGTTTCGTATTTTTCTGGCCCCTTAGCGATAACAGCGAAACTAACGGCAGAAATGATCCCTGTACCAAACTCTCCTATAAGAGAAAACATTTTATTTCTAACCTGTAGTAGAGTTAACCTTATTGCAAGTGAACCTGACTTCTGCAGGATTAATGACTGGTTGTATTGTAAGCCCACGATCGCTTCAGTGACTGGGTAGTTACTTCTACTCTGGTGAGTGTGAGTGAGTGAGAGGTGTTGGTCAGCGCTCAACATCGCGGTCTTCAGCGCTGGTGAGGGGTGACATGATGTGTGTATGGAGCGGTGCCGGAATGACAGGGCGGGGGAAACGGGATGTCCTCGAGAAAATCCGCCGACCAGCGGCATCGTCCGGCACAATTCCCACGTGCGAAAGTCCGTGGACCAACCCCGCCGGGAAGTTCTACACTGGCGTGCCGCGATGGTTGAGTGGCTAGAACGCTTGCCTCCCAACAAGCCTATGAGATCAACACTCCCAGCGTGATCGTTTCCTGTTTTAGCACGTGGTAAACATCGCGGGTGTAGCAGTTGGCCGGCAGATTTTCTCAGTGTCCCCACCCCCCTCCTTTTGCCTGGCTCATGTATTCCGACACCTATTTGTCGGTTGTCCTCGAGGTTAGACAGAAGACATCGGATGCCTGGATTACAAGTCTGTCAAATATAGAATGTGTTGCCCTGTGCTTGAGTCCATCCCCGTACGTTCTTAATTTATTTATTTTCTGAAGAAAGGCTGGAGATGTATAGACCCTACCTAAAGTACTGATAGGGGCCGTGAAGTTCGGAAACATTTTTTGCCTTTCGTGCACACCTGCGTCTCTGTTTCGTGGTCGGTGATTGGATGTTGGGTTCTGCCGGCAAATCACAGACACATGGTGTCGAGTAACCTTGTTCTTATTGACACAGTCAAATAAGTGACGGCTCTGCACAAAGACGTGTTGCCAATAGTCACGAAGCAAAGCTGCAGATGTGCATGTAAGACATTGGAACAAAGTGGTGCAAAAGTCTTCTCGCGAAAACTACAGGTCGCTACATACTGACACTTCTAGTGCTGTCGACGAGTAGTGCAGGGAATACAGGCGTTTGCTCCTTGCTGTACACTAGAAAAAGTATTTGTGTATAACTCACTGAATAATGTATTGCCAGGAGTGTTAAGGAAGTAGGTGCCATTAAATTTGTTTCTAGGCTTCAATGCCAGCATTGCTGTATAGTTTAAGGAAACGGTCGAATGCATAATGATGTTAACGGACAAATGCTAAATAGTTGTTCAATCTAAGCTGAAGCATGGCAAGGTCGATACTGATTGTGGGTGGTAAACTTACACACTACTGTTTACACACAACCCACTGAAATGTAGTTGTGTACATGACGTCACAACAAGTACCTCCCTCGTAGCTTGCTAGTAAGTAGTACTAACAAGTTCACTCGCCCCCTCCCTTCCCGACCGATCTTCTGCAACAATGGTTAGTGCTGTACGTCAAGTATATACAGTTACTGGTATAGGCCGTGTTGCGCAGAGGGTGAGCCCGCCAGATTGATAGTTACCCAAGACAACAGTGAACTAAATTGAGTTAAAATGGTTATAAGTTGCAAATCGTGTTGTTAAGTTGCTGTAGTTAATGTATAATTGTATTCTCCAACTAACGTAGACAAATATAAACACAGCGTATTTGTTATTCGATAAGTTAGTTCAACTTTATTTCTCTTCAAATTTTGTGTAAAATACATACAGTTCCACTGAGTGTCAGTGTAACAGTATTGTGTTTTACAACTAGCTTTTTATTATGTCGTAATAGGGTGTCCTTATGAAATGGCTATTTAAAGTGGTGTTAACGTACCTGTACTGAATATGACCCAGTTCTCAATATGGCCCACTAGACGCCATTGTGTGGTAATGTCGAGATACACACTAGTCTCCAGTATGAACACATACCATGTATAAATATCTGTCTTACATAACCCATGTGATATATTAGTAATACTATGAATTACTTAGGCACACATTATTGTTAAACCTTAACCGGGCCATATTCAGTACAGGTACTTAATTTAAAAGTATTTTGGCTATGCTAAGCAGTATTTTTCACACTGTGCAAAAAAAAACTCAAAACTTTTAAACGGAATTCTTTGAACGAATTCGGTATACATACTTAACAATGCGCACGGTACCACGATGTATGAAGTAGTTCAAATCATCGTTACTTCCTATTGAAACTTAACAATTTGTAAAAGTACATGAGATCTTATATGATGTGATTGGCTCGTTAAACGTCAATAAACCATTGCGGCAAGATGGCTTACAACATGGAGTCTTGTAAATAAAATGGATAGGTAGTTATTAAATTGTTTTGTAGGTTACTTACAACGTAATATTATTTGGCTGATAAAATACGCATAACCTCAAAACACAAACAAAGCATCGATGTGCTTATAAACTGTTGTGACAAGCACTATCGATTACCGCTCCAACAATCGAGTGTCGTTTAACTACCAGAACACGTTTACTTAAGCAGCTATTCAACTGAACGTGTTTAAATATGGCCACCAGAAACTGTTTAAGTAAACAACTTTGAGGTGCCGTGTAACCGCGGGCTAAAAGCAGACATGCGATGCGCTATTCTATGTAGCCTAGGCGTTTTGCTAAACGATGCACCATACTTTCGCAGTAAAATATTAAACTGCTTGAGTTTTTTTTTAATTTATTATTTTCATATCAAAAGTACTGTTGCTTTGTGTGCAAAAGTCCGAAAAAAAATATTAAGTTAACTGCTACAAAATAAACTGACCCAATTTATGAAATATTTGTGACAAAACAGCGTAGGAATTCTTCTACATGAAACTTATGTTGATTAAATAATATTTTCAAAATCACTGTAACAGTGCCGGGAGTGGCCTTAAACAAAGTGAAACTGAGAACTTATTAAATTCACAGTTATTTTGGCAGCAGAGTGCAAGTTGCGCTTTAAAAAATGATTTCCAGTATCCTTCATTATTGAGACAGTAGAAGTAGTATTTAATGAATTCTGCAGCGTCTGCCATCTTGAATGAGTATCAGAGCTCGTTTATCACGCTCCTGTCAGATGATCCCGGACGTTGTTCGGAGATGGAGAAGTTCTTAATAACAAGTAGCTCACATAATATTCCCTCCTTTAAGAGCTGCTCTCAGATGAACGAGTGCTCAGACGATAAGTGGAAGTGTACAAAGGAACAGGAAAGTATTGTAAAAAGTCGAACATCCTAGCTTAAGTCGTGAAAGAATGTCTGTAAGTCAATTACCTGCAATCGTACATCATTCGATGGACAAAGTCTACAAATATGGACTCATGTTTGGTTCAGGACCTGAGCTTCTTGGAGACATTCGTTCTTGAGGTTAGGGTCTTCCTACTTGACAGTTGTCAGGATTCTTTAAGACCTCGCTCTCTGGTTTTGCAGTGGTTTCGAAAATATTGTTTTTAACGCAAATAAATACATATATCAAACATTAATTTTACAGTTTTAACACTTACATATCATCGTTTGTATCTGAATTTTTCTGTTGCAATACACCAAATGGATTTTTAGATTTTTGCCCTTAAAACATTACATATTTTGTTGTCGAAATAAGCCGAAATGAAGCAAAATAATTTTTTTTTAGCAACGCTACATTATTTTAAAAACGCTCTGGCAAAATTGTGTATCGTATGACTGTACGCAGTCTCAAATTTTTTCAAAGCATTTAGTTTAAAAAAATATTCGAGTTATTTCCAATTGTTTGAAATAAATGAAAGACCTCCGTCTTAACCTGATCAGTCGCCTTGTTACATCTGAAGGGAACTTCTGGTGAGCACTGTACGAAGACAAAAGTCATTGCCTAGTGTATGCAGTACTGTATCAGTAGAGAAACGTATGTTTGGTGAAACCATATAATTTTCCGTATTGCTCAACACAGTGGCAACTATTTTCAACAAAATAAGGAATCAGTTAACGATAGTTGCGATAGGCTTTAAAAAAGTAAATATCGCCAAAGAAGTGGAAAATAGGATTCAGGACATTATAATATGACTGGCTGAATTTCTTATGTGTCTTGTTTTAGGATTGGTTTCTACAACTATCACAAAGTTTCAGGCACGTAGTTTACTGGTTGTAAGAAGCAATGTGCCTATAAGCATGGATCTCACCAAAATATATCGTACTTCCAACATTACGTCTCAAAAGTAGGGACATGCCTAATTCGCATTATTTTCTATCAACAGACTACACTGCAAAAGGCTGTACGCTCGTTAGACGTCTCATGTTGGCCGACAATGTCACGGTGAATACTTGTGGCCAATAATGAAAAGTTGCAAGTAGACTTAGCAAGCTCCTAGAAAGCTATCACACACGTAAACTGGACGGTGCTATTAATCATAAGACAATGTACCAACAGCTAGTCCGTTATAAAATAGTAGTTCCTTATAAAATAATATTCTGCTTTGAAACGGTCTTATTAAAAGTATTTTACTCCTCTATCCCGTGGCTATTAATATTGGATTTATAGCGCTAATGTACTATTTGTGAGACTGTTTCAAATTCGAAAAAAACAGCTAGTTTTACGCATAATGAAAATTTTGCGCATATTCTATTGATGTATAACACCGTCAAATTATTTCACAGAGAGAATTTGGTCAACAATTGTAGTCTTATGTATACAAAGCGTTGAAGCCTAATATGTCGCCAAATAGCGTGTCCCATCTCATAAGTCACCTTGTGATCGAACAGGTTAATATAGAGTGGACAGCGCGGTACCAGAATCAGAAATGCTACAGTATAGCCTAACACACATTGCTATCTTTCTTGAACAAGTAGGTTTATACTCTCTTGTATACAAGCTCCATAAATGTACCATACATACAGGAGTACTTGCGTACTTGTTAGGATGTGCCTACATGCCAAAAAATTCGGAAATAAGATGGCCTTTTTTGTTGGGGAGGGGGCGGGGTTGTGACTAAACAAAGCATCAGCTTGTATTGTACTCTCAGTTAAACAATACCAGGATAATTGGCGTACGTGAATGTGCCAAATAGAAGACTAAACAAACTACTTGCACAAGAAGTTTCATGAAAATTAGAACCGCCTCTACACCATTCCAGCTATAATGCAAGACCTTGCATGCTCGCTATACTTGCGTATAAGTCGGCCAATCACACGATGCAAGGCTCCTTGATCTACACCTTCTGTTCTTGTTCAAAACCGATAATCGCGCGTGGTAAGGTTTAAGTCTGCCATAACTAGCCTATTTATGGGCCATTCACTTTAAAATGAGCACTTCCCAAAACTTATAATAGCAAAAAAAAATATTTGTTGGTGCTTAAAAGTAAAGTTTTGAGAGTTGTGAAATGTTTACACTAGTTTTAAGTGATAATGAAGTTGCCGTATTTGAAATAATAAATATGAAGGCATAATGGCTCCCAGATAATAGTAAACAATGCTCAGTTTATTCTGAACAGCCTATATGTAAGCATATATGTATATATAACATGTAAAACCTCTAAGTACAGAGAAGTGTTTCAGTAATCGTAACTGAGTATGTTTTGAAAGCAGCTACGTGAGGCTACATAATATGAGGGATCTAGTCAACACATGCCCGCACGTGCCAGAGATATGTTGCCCAACAAGTGAGGCAACACGCACTTATATGTAGGGACAAGGTTACCAACTGTCGTGCCACTACTGTTATACCTGCAACCTGTCACTTTACCTGGTCACACTATAACTAGGCGTACAGAAGCCAAACAGCCTGGTGGTGTTTAGGGTACTCTCGTACTATGTAGGTATTAGCTGCACATCTACCTCGCCTCTGATTCGTTACTACGTGCTGGGGAAGGTTCTCTGTTCTTCGGAGCCATGTTCTGCTATGTTCGTCTATCATGACTGTTTCTACAGAGACCATGTGTTCAACAAGTTATTTGTGAGTGAGTGAAGAGATTCCGTCAGCGCTTAGCAAAATGTTTTCAGCGTTAAGAGTGCGTGGTAGATAAATAAACGCTGTAAACGTCAATTGATATCTAGGCTTTTTTCGAAGCCAATATGGATAAAATACTCGATGACAATCCTAGAAAATGGTATTTGCCAACTTTATGAGTAAATATTTATCCAGAATTACTAATTCGTTACGCGTGATCTCTTGCGCCGCAGTTAAATACACGAGGTTCCGGCGTCAGAGATTGTGCCTCAGAAGTTCGTAACACTGGAAACAATTTTGTTTAAAACTTTGGCTAAAACTATAGTCTAGGATTGCTATTGTTTAATTTTCGCAAATTTGCTTCAAGAAACCTACAGTTATAGATTAATGCTTTTAGCGTTGAATTATGTACCACGCCCTCTTAAGAGGTGAGCATGGAACACCACTGGGAACATAATGCGGGGAAAACTGGAGATCCCTGAGAAAACCCGCCGACCTGCTGACAACATCGTAAGTGACATAAGTTTATTAGATTTACTGGTCTTGAAACTGTCATTGGTACAGTATTAATGTACACAAATAGTGATACACAGTTAAAGAGGCGTCCTGGGTTATCGACTCACAACTGGCAGTGTCGTATAAGAACTGTCAGGTTCTGCACGACATATTAAATGTGTTATTAATAAGTTCATATTGTGTTCGTATTTTTATTGTCTTTGAATGTTTCTTGCAGTGGGACAGAATAACGTACTGTACTATTGTGGACATACGCCATTGCAATATTATGTCGTCCCAGAAATCTTAAAATGAGACAGAGAAAAGAAATGAAAAACGAAAAAAAGAGAAAACAAGTCCAGTTTGGCTGTAGTCAACACATCCATAAGCCAATACAACAGAATATGAAAGATCCCACAAGGAATTAGTCGACAACAAATAAAGGAAATTAAAATAAAAATCCAAAAGTAAAAGTTGAAATACAAAACAAAATAACCTGTAAAACTCAGGACACTAGACAATTAAGACAGAACAGACGATACTGGGACGAAAACAATAATGGACACAAAACAGGATGTCAACGACGATGTCACAGACAACAAACTAGACGACACAACGATGAAGACACAAAACAACACAGTAGATTTTTAAAAACAGACTTTTCACGACGTTTCGGGAGCTGACGTCTGCTCCCGTCTTCAGACGAAGTAATAGTGAAAAAAGGAAAAAATTGGACAGCATTTATAGTCTGCAGCACTGCTCCTAGCGCGACCAATATCAGTCGAGGTCTCTTCTGATTGGCCGCGCACCTTGATGTGTCATTATTATTTACATTATTTTCCAGTTGTTACTCGGGGAAGGTGTGATAATTGACACGACTTTCACGACCTTAATACCATCTAAACGAATGTGCAGAGCACTGCGCCTGTGTAGTAGACAAACTGCCGAGCGCATGTTACACAGGTTGCATAACGACAGGAGTTATTAATAAATGAATGTGCAGAGCACTGCGCCTGTGTAGTAGATAAACTGCCGAACGCATGTTACACAGGTTGCATAACGACAGGCGTTATTAATAAACGTTTGAAAATTACTTTGAAATGAATTTCGTTGAGAACCAATGCCCTAAGAGCGTAACACAAAGGCGACCTATTTTGTTTCAATTACTTTTTTTCTTAATCTATTACAAAATTTTGATTAAAATGCACGGTTACCACTTCTAACAAATACAATGACGCTCTTATCAATAATATTAACGTTAGAGGAATTATTTTACAAAACGCAAACAAACACGTTTTAACAGCTTCGTCCACATAAACTTAATACGAAAAATTGGTCCTTAATATCACATAAGTTATTCACCTGCACAATAGCATTCCCAAACCTCTTACTATAAGGATGCGTACCTTCATTAATAATAACTTTGACCATAATTTTCGTCATATTTTGTCGTCAGGAATCACTTCCCAAAATGTGTCGGTCCAATTAACACAAACTACCCTGTAGATAAGGAAGGGAAAAGTTCCAGAGTTCAATATCCTGGATGCTGGAATACACTGCCCTGATTATATTCAAGGCTCGGCCATTTTTCCATTAGCTGCTAGTTACTGGGAGAACAGATAGTGAACGAATAGACGGGGCTTGAATGTATGTTTGTAAAGGACAATTGATTATAACATTGAATTAGCGAAGTCTCCCTTTCTCTCTCTCTCTCTCTCTCTCTCTCTCTCTCTCTCTCTCTGTATACACACATGTAATAAATATGTATTATATGTGTGTGTAGTTTTCTTGCTTTGATCAATATTATATATTTACCACTAGCTAAACGACCTGAAATAAATGGTTTATTTGTTATAAAAGAAATATATTATTAGGTTCATGAACTGGAGAATGTAGGAAAATAGAGGAGATATTAACAGAGGGCTATGAAGACTTGCGCCGGTAAGAAATTGATGGTAGTGGGTAAGGGGGAGGGGGAGGGGAGCTGACACGTGCTGCGAGTCACAAGCTTACTTAGCCACAAATTATTTCCGCCAGGGAAGAGCGGGGCTCCATCTCTGAGAGATAATTTGCGTCTAACCCCCTCCACCACACCCCTCACATATACACTCGGTTTGCTGGAAGGGGGAAGCGCTGATTGGTGGCGGGTTAATGCAGCCTAACACACTAGCTCGAGGCGAAGTGTACACGTCCTTCCAGATTCAACCACAACCTGTGTCCTTTCCGAGACTGCAACTACACCTGGCTTAAGTGCACCGCCTACCGTGCTCTTAAAATGCCTTGCAGTGTATTCGTAAATACAGCTTTTTTTAAACGGAACTATTCCACATGTGCCCATTGTGTTAATGTACGAAATAAAAAAAAAATACTTCAAGCGATAACAGAAAGGTAGTTTCAAAGCATCACGTAAATTTGAAAAACCATTTCTAAACCCCTCGAAATGGTTTAAAATATTTCCAACCTGCTATATGCGAAAAACTAATCACGAGAATCTTATGAAAATACACTATAAACGTTAAAACTTTCCAGCAATAAAAATATGGGTGCTACTGAAAGTGTCAGTCAGGCGTGATCTACGATATCATTGCACGCCGTTTCATTATCTTGCGGTAGAGGCGATACCGCACCAGATGAGCCGGTCAACATCGCCCTTGACACACAAACACACGGCCACCAGGCGGGCGCCTTAAGACGCCGTCTATTGGCCAAGGGCGATGTTGACCGGCTCATCTGGCGCGGTATCGCCTCTACCGCAAGACACTGCAGTGGTATCGTAGATCACTCGTTTGACTGACACTTTCAGTGGCTACCCCATCTTGTTATTGGTGGAAAATTTTAAGTAAAGTCCAATACACCTCTCTATTGTAGTTTCACACGAATCTCTTCAGTAGTTATTTAGACATAATAGACTGGAAAAGCAGTTTATAGCCATTTTGAGGTTCTCTGAAATGGTCTATCTAATTAACGTGATGTTTTGAATGAAACTACTATTCCGATGTCGTTTGAAGGGTTTGTTATTTTTGTAAATGCACACATTATAAACACGTTTAGTAGTGTCTTAGATAAAAGTGTTCTGCTAGCACGCTGCAACGCTGGTTACAAGGCAGGCGGGCGCCTTAACTGTTAAGATCACTGTATAAGTGATATTGTGAAATGGTCGGTAATTAAGTCAGAAGTAGTGACATGGCGTGAGTGTGTTGCAAGGTAAACTGTACTTTGGGACGTCTGTACGAGAGAGAGAGAGGCCTATTAGAAGTGGCATCACACTCGTGCCGCGTCAATACCGTTAACTAGGGACCTGAAAAATTTGCGATTTCTTTTATGTTCAAACTGTAATCCGAACAAGTATAAGTTCATATCTCATTTGTAGGGCCAAGAACTTTTCGCGAAAAGAATTTTGCCCCACTTCTTTCAGTGCCTTACATGCACATCTGCAGTTCTGCTTCATGGGTATTGGCTGTGTGGTTTGTTAAGTGACGTGTCTCATTTGACTGTACTGATCACTTAATTGTCACAGCAACATCACACGTCTGTGATTTGCGGGTAGAAACTCAAGACACGTGATAGTTTAAACATCCAATCACCGACCATGAAGCAGAACTGCTGATGTGAACGTCAGGCTCAGAAACAAACAGAAGTAAAACTCTTATCGCGAAATATTCATGTTCCTACTCATTTGGATTTGGACCTTGACATTTCACGCCTCATATTGGGCACTCGATCAATAATGAAGAAGCGACTAAATGTAGGCCCAGTCAGCAGAGGCAAGAATATTTCGCGTATTATTTCTAGGTCAGGTTGAGTGTCAATAATGTAATTCACTACTCCTGTGATTAGACGACATATGTTCCAACACATCTTTGACGGCTGCAAGCCAGTCATAGATAAGGAAACAAGTCGTGGTGGTAACACGTGGTACGGTTACAAGCTAATGGACATTTGACTATTGCCGGTCTGTGTATAGGTCTGAGAAGTCTAGGCTGTTGCCAGATGAATACGCGAAATACGCGTGTCTCTAGAAATCATATGGTATCAGCGTGACAGTGTGCAGCCAGTGAACAGCTGTTGCATGTTTCAGTTCACACATATGCTTGGAGGCCAGCCTACATGTCATGTGAACCCGCAAATTTTTCCCGTCTCTACCGATAACCAAGTCATGAATTAGTACAGACGTCGCGCAGTACAGTTTACCTTGCAACACACGCCACACCACGCCACTGGTTAGAAGCGACGTTGAGCTGTTTTGTCTGCGGTGAGAGCAGAGATAAGGAACTAGTTGAGGACATGGTCAGGAGAGAGAACACCCGCGCCACCTCCTTCATTACATTTACCCGACACAACACACACACATCCCTGGAAGCCTTCCTGTGACCGCGAGAAAGGAAGTAAATACTATTAGGCGCGGGCTACGACGGCGGCATGTACGCTGCCCCTTGTTATGTGGTTGGCGTAAATGGGGGGGGGGGGGGTAGAGCACGGCTACATTGACAATGTCCTTATAGTTCCTCTCCTCCTTCCACCTTTCTTATCGTTAATTCTGAGTGTAGGTGCGTTCTTTCTAGACTGTCAAGGTTTGTAAGATCACATGCGTCGTCCAAGTGTCTTGCCCGATGTTCAAGTGGGGTAGAGTGCTGGCGTCTTTTCATGTAGGCGTTCTCGTCTGAAGAGGGCGTGGTACATAATTCAACGCTAAAATCACTAGTCTATAACTGCAGGTTTCTTGAAGGCAATTTGCGAAAATTAAACAATAGCAATCCTAGACAATAGTTTTAGCTAACGTTTTAAACAAAATTGTTTCCAGTGTTACGAACTTCTGAGGCACAATCTCTGACCTCGGAACGTCGTGCATTTAACTGCGGCGCAAGAGATCACGCGTAACGAATGGGTAATTTTGGATAAATATTTACTCATAAAGTTGGCAAATACTATTATCTAGGATTGTCATTGAGTATTTTCTCCATATTGGCTTCGAAAAAAGCGTAGAATTCAATCGATGTTTTCAGTCTTTATTTAGCTACCACGCACTCTTAAGAGCGCCGCCTATCTGTGCGTTACAGGCTCAACAGCGACGGAACTATAAGGGTGACCTTGAAGCGTGCGTCAAATGCTGCATCGTTGAACTCAGTGTGCAAGATTCCCGCCCATCCATATGCTGTGTCCATATAATGATATTGGTGGAAAGTCTGTAGTAAAGTTCAGTGCAGTTCTCAATCAGAGTTTCACATACATTCTGTTAGTGCCTTCTGAAGTACGGCAGCGTGAAAAGGTAGTTTTTAGCCATATTGGAAGGCTTAAAAACTGTCTTATTGAGCATGGTGTTTTAACATCGACCTTTCGACCCTGTCGGAAGTTGTTTTCTTTGCGTACGTTGGCACGATGGGCACACGTGTGATAGTTTCGTAGGAAAAAGCCTGTTTACGAACGCACTGCGAGGCATTTTAAGCGCGTGGAAGGCTGCATCCTTAAGATGAGTCCTCGGCGTTGCAGCGTGTCACGCGTATTCTTTTTTACGTCAAACCACTTAAATTGTTCATATTATGTTTACCTACGAGAATAACACACGCTTGAAACTATGCTTTTATATTTAGAACATTCAGCACGCTTGTAAGAAACATGATTTTCGGGCCTCTCAAATTGGCTAAAAACCAATTTTTTAGACTGGTGAAACTCCGAAAATATTACCTGAATTCGCCAAGTGCAAAGCGAGAGGCATGCGTTGGTGTTTACTTCATACTATTCAGAAATAAAATATAGGAGGAAAACCTTGCAGGTCAGTTTGGCGCTGCGATAGAGACGATATGCTTCTCGTCAAGCGTGGGACAGTGGCTCTTATCGCTACGTTGTTCCCACGCGTCAAAGATGGCAATCGACACCGCGAAGGTTGTAGGCACGGCGCGGCGCTTGGATGTGATTGGCTACGGTGCGCTGTGCAAGTTGCAAAAGTTCCAGAGACTATTCACATCAAATATTTTCACGAATTGTTACGCTCTGTAGTTGCAACCTTTTTATCAACAATATTGCACAGGAAATGTTAGATGACATTAGTTTTCTGAGAAACTTCATAATTATATCGTGAATCAGTTGCAAATCTAACAGTGACGTAACACAATATACGCACTCCTTGACAAATGATATCAATATGAGGAGGGTCGAAAGATTCTATACGTCCAGAAACTTAATTATTGATCTCAGAGTTCGGATGTGAATATTTGCCGTCTACGGCTAGACTTGAAACTTGCCTCATGTCACTAGGGTCAATTAAGATTCTGAGCAACATTTTCTTTTCAGACATTTAATCAGGCTCTCATTTGACACATCTAAGTGTTTTCTGTTATTAATTTCGATTCGCTAATTTATTACTAAGAAATTTCAGAAGCCATTGACAATAAGGCCGTACTTACAAATGCAAAGTGCATGATTTGAATAGGTGATGTGGAGCTGCCTGTTTAATTTATTAAAATAGTTCTTCAGTATTCACTTGGAATAACTTTTCGTCGTTTGTTATAACAAAATGCAAAGTGGGAGAAATTAGAATCTAATAGAACTGACATTCCGGTTTTTCGTCTTCGCGAACGGACGTAACTTCAGAATTCTCTTAAATGTCTTTATTTCGTACGTACATTTTCGGATGTATGGAGGAAACGAGTCATTTGACGTTCTATTTTCTCAACGTATTGTCCACCTTCAGTTATTCGTTTTACCTTTAATTTTTCGCTGGCTTTTTCTGGTATATACTTCAGGCCTCCTTCTTTCAACTTTCTAAACATAAGTTGTTTGTAATATATTATCACACTAAAATATTGATATCGTGATACCGTAGTTGGTTAAGCGCTGAAATAATAACGTTTAAATGAGCTTACTTCTATACAACTTTGTCAGTTACAAACATTTATTTTTCTCCTTTAAAAAAATAAATACATGATGGATGCATTATACTGTATTCATTTTCTTTATGCAACTTTTTTTCTGTTTCACACATTAGCTTTTTATTCACTTGCACGTTGGATAAACATTCATATTGTAATATTAATAAATCTGAGGAAGATTGCCTTTCGTTTGTCTTGACAGTAGTACATATGTTTAGAGCACGGTCGTAGAAGAACAGGTCTGGACACTCGCCTATCTACCAATGTATTATGCTTGACCTCCTTGTTGTTTGGCTGTAGTTCGTCAAGTTACCGAGAATGTTGTGTTTTATTGGCGCTTCATTTTGGGCGGTCGGACTCAAACTGCGCTCACTTTTTTCCATTGTTAAATTTATAAAGTAAATAAAGATTGCTGGAGCCTATTCTTAAATTTTTGAGCGAAGGAAGTATTTCATAAATTGATAAAAAATACGTTTTGATAAATTTTTTATCTTAGTGGAAAGGAAGTGGGTGGAGTTTGAGTGGCTGAAGCGCCAATAAAACACAATATTCTCGGTAGCTTGGTGAACTACAGCCAAACAACAAGGGGTCAAGTTTCCAGGCGAGTGTCCAGACCTGTTCTTCTACGACCGTGGTTTAGAGACAGGAAAATATCACATGTTTAACGAAGTGCGGACTACACTCTGCAGTCCTAAGTTCATTGTAGTCTGTTGTTTGCTAACTAGTTGCTGGCCCAGTTTGACGCGTGTACATGAGGCACGAGATTAGTTCTTTGTTCTTGCTCCGGCATGTTATTGGTTCAGTAAACGGCAGACCTTAACTTCGATTGCATACGGTGGAGAGGTTTTGTCAGCGCTAGGGACTTAAAGATCCAATTATAAAGAAACAACTACATACAGCTCCAATCACGTGGTACACATATGTTCTTGGAGGCTAGCTTACAAGTCTTTGAACTTGCAATAGTTCCGGTCAGCTGTTAAGAGAAGTTCTCAAGGTGAAGACAGACGTTATACTATATCCAGTCCAAGATTGCAGCAGAAATAATCACTGTCACAGGTGAACTATCGATCGTTGTTGGCTGGTTAGTTAACAGTGTCGTTGCGGCAGGAAATATGCCGTACTCTAAATTGCCGTGTTTTCGTTCAGGATAGGTGATTTAATCGCTCAGTTGCGTTTTTTTTTTATCCTCTGTAATTTAATATCACTCTGTGCGCATGAAATACTAAATGTGCATGGAATGTATTGACTACAACTTACGCGACGACGTGATTCCATTTCCTCCACAGCGAGGCGCGATTCCGTTTCTCCACTTGTCGCCAGTCGATAGCTCGCGAAACACGCGGAGGTGCTGCGACGGTTTGTTGCACAGCCAATACCGTTCAAGCGCGCGTGACACAAGCTGCAATCTTGGAATGGATAGAGAGCTCTCTGAGCATAGAGGCTATGAAGTAAGAGGCGAAAGAGCAAAAGTCGGACTTAAAGAGTCCACGGCAGGTTGCGGTCCTTGTAGTTCAATAACACGAACATTATATATGTAATAATGTGATATGATTGCACGTGTCAACAGCCAAAGGATTAAACTAGAGACACCAGGATGTATGTTTATCAACTGCCTTCAAGAGACTTAGCTACAGTGCTGTAAAACGACATTTTTAGCTATTGTCACTATTTTTCTCTCTAATGATGTGCGATAAGACTAAAGTAAAAAAAGTGGTGTCTACAGATAATTGTTTTGTACCTTTCCTGGAAAGAATCTATATTCCCAGAACAGTTATTATTGCACATATGCACAAACATTGGTTTAACGGAGAACATTTGGTTGGATATTCGTATTGGCAGCGAGGTTTTGAGTACTGATGGGGGTGATATGAGACAAAAATGGAGATACGACAGAATATAAGGGCGGGGGAAACGGGAGTAGGCCATCCCGAGAAAACCTACTGACCAGTGGCAACGTCCGCCTCGTTTCCTACATGTTGTAACCGAGAGAGCGACCACTACACTACAAATTGACCCCAGCATACGTTTGAAGTCTGCCTCGTCCTCGAGTTAATTCGCGGAATTTTCCAGCCCCTGGAAGTGTGTAATCTTCAGCCGGTGTGGGGGCTTTCGCCTTCCTTGCATTTTACGTCATTTTGTTTTATTGGCGTTCTCTTTGTTATGAGGCCTTGAGATTCAATATACTCGGATAATTTATCACGCAATGTTTGCGAATATAGATCGACAAGAAGATCTTTTATGGATTTTTCGACTGGCGGATCTGGGTCACTTGATAGACGTAACCTAATATCTTTCTCATACAGAGATGCATTTGTCCTGATCGCTAACGTGCTGGTATTACGCTAAGTGGGTACCACTATCTGATAAGATACCTGGATAACATACGTGGCGTATATGACTTTCAGGCTGAACTTCACAGGCCTGTACACACATGTTATCACCATTAGATGAATAAAAATCAAATCCTCATCTCCAGCGCTTCACATTTATCTTGAGAGATCGGCCATTTTTGTTTCGTGCTTCTTGCTCCGATATTTCGAACATCTTGTGCAATCTTTCACTTCATTGTAGTTTTGATTATTTTGGTTATTTATATTTTTTTACTATTTTGACATGTTTCGTCTTCTAACAGCTTACCCTGCTCTGTAACAAGCTTAAGGTCACACGAACCTATTTATGCTATCTTAGTAAGTTTTATTTTTTAAATCCTAAAAGGTAAAATATGGCAAAACCGTTACATAGAAATGTTGAAAACAATTGGTACTATGTAGCCTAATTTTTTACGTAAGTTTGAATAATTTTGGCTTATTATTGACTTTAAAAATTTAATTAAGTCCATAATTAGCCAAAATTATTAAAATTTATGTTTTGGAAAATTAGGCTACTTAGTACAAACAATTTCCAATATTTCTAAACCTGTTTTGCGATATCTGCTACCGTTAAGATTTTAAAAATAAAACTTGCAAAAACAACATAAATATGAACCTGTGGTCTTAAACGTGACTTGATCGAGAAGTCACCTGGTGACTTTTTGAACCTGTAGAAACTTCTCGGGTTACTGTATAAATGGATCAGGTTGAAAGCTATTCGTACCCAGGCTAACCTAGTAACTATTCTGTAACGTCTGTTATTTCGAAAATGTTTCAAAGGCAGGGACATTTTTACAGTAGTGAGTCCAGAGAAGGGATGACTCTGGCGTAGTCGATGCGAGGTTCAAGATTGTGTTTCGCAAGTTGGAAACATGGCAGACTACGTTGGATGGTGGGTTTACTCCGGGTACTGCCGTTCACCTCCCTCCTGTATTACTTCATGTTCAGCTCACTAAATTCTCTCCATCTATCAAGCACTGACCAAACATATACGCCGCATTTCTTTACATTGTTCGAAAATAATTGTAAGTAATGTTCATTATCAGAGTGCTTTATTTAGCGTCCTGCTAAATTTAAGAGACGTTTTCTGCGTTTATATATATTTTTTAATTCGGTTGCAAAAATTCAGTAAGCGACACCTCACACACAATATACTCCTTAAAAAGGCTGTATAAGATAAACTGAAAGAAAACCAGACAAATAAATGTAGAAAGAAGCGAAAACAAATGACATCACAGTTAAGACAGCACACAGACAATTACTAGGACAGTGGCCAGATTGCATGCAAGGTTTCATAATACAACGAGGAATTCACAGACGTAAGACTGGACAGAACAATAGAAGACACAAATGGTATCCTTAGACCAGCTTGTCGCTACAAGTTCACGATTGTACTTAACACAAATTTCTAGTAAAGCGTGCATGTTTACTTCTATTAACACGCCTTTATTTAGCTCGACCTGTATGTATTTGTATATGTGTGTGAAAAAGAATCTTTCAATTCAATTTTCATGCACTTCCAAACGTTCGAATTATTTGAAATTTAGGAAACTTATTAAAAATCGATGACAACACAATACTCGCATAGTTAAGGCCTGGTATCTTCGCCCATATTATTAGTTCATACTAAAAAATATCTTTACAACACACTTTTATTTAATTATTAGCTTGACCTGTATGTATGTTACTTTGCAGGTTATTATGTTTACAGCAAATATTATTGTCCGCCGTATAAAATATTTATATATGTATACATTTGATGGGGCATATGTACACACACAATTTACTTTGCCAGTGTTTACAGAAAAGTGGTTTAACCGTCGTTTCACAAATTCCGCTAGGATATTTTACATGTAACACGCATTTTATTACAATTAACTTCACATTGAACGAATATAAGGCTAAAATCTCCTTTGTATTTTTAAAAAAATCATTTGAGAAAACTTTACTTCAAAGTTTAAAGAAATTAAAGTTATAGTTTAAAAAAATAAAAAAAAAATACTTCAAAATTTAAAGAAATTAAAGCTATAGTTTAAAAAACTATATTAACTAAAAAGTTGAAAATTATATTCATATGTTAGATTTGTTCAATAGCTTAGGATGTTCCTGGATCTAGTAAATCAAAAATTTAATAAGCTTAAAATAAAAATAAGGTCACTGACCAAAACATTAATTTTATTTTGAAAAAAAGCGTGTGGTACTTCTGTTTGTTTATTTTTTACATTGAAGGATATTTTTGTTCAGTGACTTTATTCTTATTGTAAGGTTACTTATAAAATTAAGTTATACAGAATCGTTGAACTAAATATTTGTATGTAAATATTATTTTCAACTTGTTACGTCACATACAAAAAGTTAGTTTTTTTTTACTTTTTTTTTTTTTAAGAATATGTTTAAGAAGTTTTGTTTGTAAAAGAAGGAATATTTTTACAGTGTGTGAAGGTGGCTTCGTTGTCGGGCAAAGTGAAAGTGAGCGTCTGTCTTCCGTCGCCTTTAATATGCAATTTCCTCGAGCTCGTCTGTTCGTGGTATTGACCGAGCGAGGGTCGCAGCTTTGAGAACCGCTGGTTACAGTAAACCGTTTACTTGTGTACGACCAGTTGTAACCGCCAATGTCTACCATTTCCTTTGTGTTCAGTCAGAGCTTCTGACACTGATATTTGTGCCTTTATTTTCGTGAGAACAGATCGAACTTCAACCCCTTGTATTGTTAAGAGGGAAATGTCAGGGAATTTTATTACGGTTTAACATATACGGCATGACTACCTGAAATGTTACCTATGAAGCTGTTACAATGGCTTAGGCAGGAAGTAGTAAGTAGCGTGGCTTATAGTTAAGCCATGGGCTGTCATTTTTGTTATTTTTTTTTTAATTTTATTTGTTATAGGCTAAAAGAAGGACAGATATCTTATAACCGTGTCATAGCTGTGTTCAAAATTGTTTTCAAAATGTTGCATTTTTTTTTCCGAAACAAAAGTTTTCCAACACAGCTATGCAACGGTTTTACTATATAAGCGCCCTTTTAGACGTTTACGGATGACGTTATGCATAAACCAGCTATGCGCCAATCGATTGTGTTGCGTAATACAGATGAAAACATTTTCAGTTTTAAAACTGTCTTAATGTATTCTGGTCCTGTAGCGTGTTCAAAATATGTCCTTTATAAGACTAAAATAGGCCTACTTCTCGTAAGAACTGCTCAAAGCTAAGCATATTTATTTAAACACATTGTTATTTACAACTAATATTTGGCTCATAACTGGTTGATGCATAACACCATCCTAATAATCTACGCAAAGTCGGCATACATGGGATATATCAGCAGGATACTGACTCGTACAACCATTTATAACCAAAATCAGAATGTCCAGACTAGTAATTAAATCATAATGCTCCAGTATCCGAGTGAATTTTTTTTTTACCTCTGTGCCAACAAATTCCGTTTGAAATTTGTAAAATGCTCCTAAATGTTGGAAGTCTAACTGCTGTGATTCCGGGTCACTATCCCAATTGCCGCCTGACTAATTTGACACGACCTGCAGGGACTATGTAATTTATAAAGAATGAACTAAATATATATGCAATCACGCGCTATCATATCTGTGTCAGAGGCGAGTCCAACGATCTACTGTTGTCTGCTGGAGTGCACATATATTCTTGGAGGCTATCCTACAAGACAGTGAAGACGCAAATATTTGCGGTATTTACTTATTATAAATTGCTAATATGTAAATCTTGCTCTGTGTGTTAAACTCACATTAACTATATCAGTCAACCTCATATAAAATAGTAATATCTACGTGATGAAACATACGTATCATTCTGTTCAGTCTATTTTTAAATGTTTATTTTTAAACTATCCCATCAATTTAAAGAATGGTTTTTGAATCTGATTAATTTTTGTAACGTTTTAGTTTTATTAAAATTTGATAATTCATTTAACTTAAGAGTGCGTAGTAGATAAATAAACACTGAAAACAACAATTGATTTCCACCCTTTTTTCGAAGCCAATATGGATAAAATACTCAATGGCAATCCTAGATAATGGTATTTGCCAACTTTATGAGTAACTATTTATCCAGAATTACTATGTAGTTACGCGTGATCTCTTGCGCCGGCGTCAGAGATAGTGCCTCAGAAGTTCGTAACACTGGAAACAATTTTGTTTAAAACGTTGGCTAAAACTATTGTCCAGGATTGCTATTGTTTAATTTTCGCAAATAGGCTTCAAGGAACCTACAGTTATAGATTAATGCTTTTATCCATCTTAATACGGCAAGTATCATCTTCATAAAATCAGTTGATCAGTGTTGTTTGTAAGGACTAGTTTGACTTTTAAGTTCTGTTTAAAGAGTGACATATTTGTATAATGTTGCACACATTGCAAACTGCTGTATTAGTTCATACTGCTGTATTAATGAACGTCGACGATCTTAATGACATAGAAAGTGTGTAATGTTTGCGCCTAAGTGACGTATAATAGTGCCTATCTTGTTGAGTAAGTAGATTGTTGTTTCCTCCTCGCTAGAACACAGATGGGACGTCCTCGTGTATGCGCCGGTTATGTTGGGTAGTTAGCATGTTAACTCTAGTCATTAAAGCCGTCAAGGGTTACGTTATGGAGGGAGAACTCCCTTACTAAACGCTTGATAGTTTGTGATGTAGAAGTATCTCCCAAACAAACGGCGTTTTTATTCAGACATTAAGTTTTCTATAAAATCTTACAACGGAGGATGTGGATCTGACATATTTATCATACATACATTTTTGCTGTAGGAATTTAATTAAACCAATCCACCCTTTTATTTGGCAAACAAAACTTTTTCATAATTTAAAATAACAAAAATGACTAGCAGAATCTTACGTTAACTAACTTATAGGTCATTACATTGGAAATAATTTGGTAAAAGGTGTATTTTGGTCTGCTTGTAGGTCACTGTCAGAGGCAGGACTTTCCAAAAGACCTCGCACAGCCACTCCCCTCCCCTTCCAACGACAGGGGTAGGCGGCCGCCTTGAAGTGTCTTGTATTAGTCATCATAGTATGTGATCTTACCGCAGTGAGGAATGTATCTTGAACTATTGTTGCTCCGTGTTGCTAACATGTCTGGCCTGACAATCACGTGATGATTGTTTCCCGCTGTGTAGTCGCCCAGAACATTCATGAGTGTCGCTGTGGTCCGCGTGTCACGGCTTTGTCACATACTCACATAGTGCACGTACATCTGCTGCGACAACTAGACTGCCTGGCGAGGGGAAAACCGCCGATTACGCGCAGCACGGGAATTGCGGAACAGCAGCGCGTGGATCGTGTGGGCCACGTACTCGCCATCCCCTCCCCTCCCCCCTCCCATAACACCTGAGAGATCGCATTGGTTTTGACCGGTTGACTGGTTGCAGTACAGTTCCTGTCTATCTGCACTTCAAGTGCAGTGTAGCGAGTAACGGCGAGTCGCAATTGGTAATTTTTTCGACAAAACTACTTAACGTGCATTTATATGGCGTAAAGAAAAACACTTAAAAATATACTTCTACAAACTGCCTGGCTGCAGCTTTACCCGCGTGGAGTTTGTGAAGGAAGAACTATAGCCATAGGTAGCTTATCGTGGTAAGGAGATATTGACTTCTACAAGGCGAAAACACATTTTACGACTTGTCACCCCAAAGCATAACGATACCTAGAGACCGGAAATATTCGCTGGTTCTCTGACCTGAAGGCTAGCCTACAAGAACGTATGTGTATTCAAGCAGACATGATCTGCTCACTGGCTGCTCTATGACGCAGTGACATGGGCCTGCATTTAGTTGCTCCTGTACTATTGGCTAAGCGACTTCCAGGAAGCGTCAAATAAGTTGCGGGCCAATTGCGAAAGTGGTGCGAACTTATAGTTGCTGGAATAATAGCTTGCGGCCAAAAGGAAACGCGAATTTTTCACGTCTCTAACGATACCTTATCAGTAGAGATGATGGTATATCGCGAAAATGTTTTGTGCCAACATAGCCTTGAAAACACTGACACAACGTAACTGTCTACAGACCAAAAACGTGCATCAAATATTAAAATAGCGGTATTCTTATTGGCTTAGTCAAATAGGGCAGTAGCTCCACATACAAGGAAAAGCCAGTAATTTTCTGGTAAGCTGAACGTACGTTGAAGCCTAGCAAATAGTCAAGATTTCCCGCGATAAACCATCATCTCTACTCATCAGGTTTATGAAAAATCGAGGATGTCTGGAGAATACATTTTACTCATTTTCATCTGTTAGTGGATTCTTATGCTGCATGGCGAAGCCACCCTTGATTTTCAAACTTCAAATAAAAATTAATTATTCTACAAGCTGTCACTGATATGTTCGTATGTAGGACAGCAGTTCTTCGTCACCTTGCCTTACACGGGATTCGAATCCAAAACCTCCTACCAGTGCTCACAACAACAACAACAACAAGATAGGTCGTCATCATTCTTAAGAAGTTAAACGTGTAGAAACAGGTCCTTGTCCAAATACGTAATAGTATCAATATAACGGCTAAAATTAACTACTTCTAAATTATTTCTCCGTGGTGATACCTGCATTTCGGAATTTCCGGAATATTTTACACCATTTATCCATTAACCTGTCGAATTAAAATAATCATAAATTGACTCTTTAGGTATTTACTTCATTTATATTCAAAAATCATCTCAATGCCTTACCAAGTTTAAGAGCTCCAGAGATTAATTAAAACCACGTTTAATTTTTACATGCCATTATAGGTTGAATTTCAAAAAAATTCTGAAACTATTTTAGGGGTATGGGTAGGCTTTAGTCTGAAGCAAAAATCACCTAAACATTTCAACGGGTTTAAGCGCTATCGAAAATTAATTGAAAACACATTCACCCCTTTTCATCCTCTTATTTTTCGGATTTCCAAAAAAACTCTTCTTAGTGGGTGTCTACGACGTCAAAATTTTATGTATCGAGGTCAAGCGTTTTAGCTGGGCGTTGACGAGTGAGTGAATGAGGCACTTAATTTTATAAAGAGATAATTCTTTACACTTTACAAACATGATTTGAGGGCCTCTCAAAAAGGCTAAAAGTGTTTTTTACAGACCGTCGTATCCGGTTACATTACATAGCAGTCGTATTAGAAAACCACCTGTATAGAAATACCAGCTTGATTTTGAATCATAACTCTGAAGAATATTATGGCCGTTGCTGCTTTAATTCACATACTAAAATAATAAATTATATAGTTAGAGGGACGTAATTTTCGCAGATATATTCCAGGTCAGGTTGAACGCCAATAATGTATACTTCATTGTCATGTCTGTGACTTGCTGGCGGCTGTTATGAAACGCGTTTGACTACTGCAAGCCAGTAGTAAATAAGGAAATAATGCGAAATGATATCGCTTGCTACCTGCTTGTACGGTGTATAGGACTGACAAGTCTAGGCTGCTGCCAGATGAATCCGCGAAATTGACGCACCTCTAATTATAGTACTGCAAGCCATCTGAGTGGATTGTCCGTACAGACGTTATTGTATGACGTACGCCTGTTAGTTGCACCCTTAACGCATCATATTATTCTGTGCCCAATGCGCAAAAACACTGTCAACTCTAAAAAAAACTTCCCCGCCGATTTACGGAATAGTGCTAGTAAAAACGTCTACAGATACTTCTGCCATAAATTCTCGGAAACTTTATCCTTCTTCGACTGACGTTCTGTAAACACAAACACGTGACACGAAACAATACCATGCGTACAGTACATGACCGTATTATTTAACACAATACCATTTCTACAAATGTAACAGATTCTCGGGTATTGTTCTTAAAATATATCGGTAATGTTTACGGACCCGTAATCCGTAAGTCTAAAATGTGTGTATGTGCATGTGTGCGTAGATGTACGGAAATGTTACGTATGAATCCCGTACTGTATACGTGTTTACAAGACACTTCTGTTGCATTGTTTTCATTGGCCCTATTTCCGTTTATTAACTGTACTTGTCAGTTAAGATATCCGTAAATTGATGGGTATTTTTAATAGTGTAGCTAGATTGTCACTCTAACAACAAAGTTTTAGTGAGGTTCATATATAAATAAGCACCGGGAGTTTTCGCTAGTTGATTCTTACTACACCAGCTACTTCCAATGCCTAATATTAGAGCCCGGTAGTTTTCGCGAAAAGATTTTTGCAGCAATTTTGTTTCAGTGTCTTACGTGCGCACCTGCATCTCTGCTATGTGGTCAGTGATTGGATGCCGTATCACCCAGCGTGTGGAGGTTAAACCCACAAATCACAGACGTGTTGTGTCACAGTTATCCGTGTACTGATTGGCACAGTCAAAGAATAATGACTGCACAAAAACACACTGCAAATAATCATGAAGTTGAGCTGCAGGTGTACACGTATAAGACACTGAAACAAAGTGGGCCAACTACCGGACCCTTCCTAATACGCACATCTGCAACTCAGCTTCGCGATGGATGTTTGTAACTTCAGAGTCTTGGTGTTCTTCTCGCCAATCTCATACATGTGTGTTGTTACCTTTCTGTGATTGGCTCAGTAAAATAAGTGACACTTTTACACAAAGTCATGCTCACAATAAACAATTACTAGGGGCAGGAAAATATCGCTAATTCCATGACCTGAATGTTAGAATCAACTATCCTATGCATACTCAAGCCCATACCATTTGTCTACTACACTGTGAACATTTTTCTCCGTCGATGTGCAAAATTGTCGATTAATATTTCTCCGGATACCGCCGTGAATCCACGGAAACTTATTTCCTAATCCAACCGATGTTTCTGTAAAGCAGTTTCTTCAAACGGAACTGAGCCATACTTACATGTCTATAATGATACGATTGCATTTCTACAGATTTGCGTAATTACCGGTAATGTTATTAAAATATATCCGTAAGATTTACAGCTCTCTAACCCATACATTTACGATTTTTTCCGTGCAAGTGTCTACAGCAGACATACGGACATATTACGTATGATTCCGTAGTGTATATTTATTATAAACATTTCCTTATTTTACTTTTACGGTCACTATTTCCGTTTATTAACGATACGTTTCCGTTAAAATGTCGTGCTGTAACAAAGCACTGTTCTCTCGTTCAAGAGGGCACGGCTTAGGTAACTGGCGCGTTTGCCATCCTGTTTTCACATTTACACGGTTCTTACAAATCTCTGCAGGTGACGTTAAGTTGGCACTTACAGCTATACGCACGCATACTTCGCGTATTAGTTGGTGACAGACGATCTGTCACTACCGTATACACAGGATGTCGGGCAACGCGCGGGTACGGGCTGTGGCAAGAGAAATTGTTATGAAAACGTAACTGGATGATACTCATTGGTAAAAAGTCTTAAGTCGGCTGCCTATATCGACTATTCGTGTGTGTGTGTGCAGCACAAAATCGATACAGCGTCAAGGTCGCTGCCGACCGGAGCATACAACGCAACTTCACCTCTATGCGCAAGCCAATCAACTGGTGTGCAGAGTTTTGCTATAGGTCGTTCGGGATAGAATGAGCATTAAAATTTTAACATTTTGAAAAATATTACTAGCCGTTACGGAATAAAATTCTACATTACATATAGTTGCCTTACTGCTTGTATGGTTGGCAGCGAAATTACGCAGTATGGGTTCATGTATTTTTATATTAAATACGTCAATAATGAAACCAAATCAACCGAAATCGACATACTAGCGCGAATTTTTCACGCCCATATTAATAGCGTTTATTGAAATTTGTAGTTGTATGAAAGTCAGGGAAAAAGAGGCAGACGGGAAAAAAAGCAACCGTATAAAACAGGTTTGCCAACTTCGTGAGCCCGTGTTTCTGATGCGATGAAGTTGTAATGAACTATTGACGACGCCGTAATTGAGTAACTTCCATTCCTGCGCTAGAGGATACGCCGAAGGAATGTGTTATTACAGAGATGTATTTGCTCTACAAATTGGGGAAATATTTATTTCCAGGATCGCTCTCTTAAGTTTTGGAGTACTACAAATTTTAATAAAACTTTTATTTATTTCGTCGTGTATTCAGTGGCGTATCGTGGCCGTGTTCCAAGGAACAGAAAGTTTTCGCGACAATAATGGTGCGTCACTTTGTTCCAGTGCCTTACGTGCACAGCGCATATATCGTATGGTGATTAGCTGGGTGTATTTGAGTAGAGTCGTGCGTCATTTGACTGCACCAATCATAGCGAGGTTTGTTGCCACCACACATCTGTTGTTTGCTGATAGAACCTTCAAGAAGCTGGGAGATAAGACATCCTATCACTGACCACAAGCTGAGCGGCAGGTGTGCACATAAGACATTGAAACAAACTGCTGCTAAAATATTTTCTCGGGAACTTCTTGTCTCTAAAACCCGGTACACACTATACATAATTATCTACTCAATTTCTTACTTATTTCTATTTATAAACATCGATAGCAAATTTACACCAGAATTATGTAGCAGAACTTTTGTGTTCCGTACACACTATCACTGTTTACTAACAACTTTCAGTACATAAAGAAGTAAAATATATTTGTGATGTTGGTTGCTATAATAATCCATAAAGTATAATTTTAGAATTTCCGAAAGACATTTCACAAACAAGGCAATCACGTGACTCCCAAACAAGTTAAACTATATTGTATTATTTAGGTTTTGATAACTCCGGCAGCCATTGTTTAGCAGGAAACAAGAATTTTTTTTCTATTCAAATCACATTGGCAACCCTGCTTGCACACTTCGCATGCACTATAGCTGTAAGTGTGCATTGAGCGTGCACGTGAACATACAGTACGATAAAAAATAGGACGTGCTCTATCTGTGAAATTGGGTACATAATTGTGTCTGGAACCAGCGTAGTTACGGTACACACTATCTGCATTAGGTACGTAATTATATGCTGAATTATAGATAGTGTGTATCGGGGTTAAGGGGGGAGTTCATGCCAAATCTGAATGGTTTTAATAATTTTTATTTTTATACAAGATATGGTTTGTTTTATAGATAATACTGTGACTACTTTTTACAGCAATGAAAATTTTCTAACTTTCATAGTTTTTGTACAGTGGTATGTTAAAGACCAAATTTGCATAAAACGGTTTAATACACGAAACGAAAACCAACTGACTTACAGAGATAAAATAATTCACATTGAATAACAGTGTCAAGGACTACGTCAAGAGGTATGTAAAAGTCCTCAGTGACATTTTATGTATTTCAGAAAAAAAAATTTAAAATTGACTATTTTTTGTTACTAATTCAACCATTTTTTAGAAATAAAAAATGTATTCAAATGTGATTTTCATACATGTCATGATGTAGCCCGTGGCACTGATATTCAGTGTGAATTATTTCATTTCTGTAAGTCCTTTTGTTTTCTTTTGTTGTATTAAACCGTTTTATGCAAATTTGGTCTTTGACCTGCCATTATACAAAAAGTGTGAAAGCTAGAATATTTTCATTGCTGTAAAAAAATAGTCTCAATATATATCTATAAGACAAACCTCTCGTGTAAGTGTAATTTTTTTTCAAACTATTAAAATTTTGCAGGGAGTCCCCCCTTAACACACAACATTGTAGAAGCATGTGACTGGTACAGATACGTACGGACTCAAGCCTATAGCGTGCGAGAGGCAAGGGACTATTGACCAGTAATATACCTCGGTCTACATAACACATGTTACATAAACGTAGGCACAGGAAAATTCGCTGTTTGACCGACGTGTAGGCTAGCCTGCAAGTATATATGTGAACTCAAGCAGATGGTCATTAGTTGCTTGTTGTTAAAGTGATATATGTCTGTATTATTTGACATCTCCATGGAAGTCTGTAAGTCAATAATGGAAATGTAACTAAGTCAAAGGCCAATTGCCAAAATGACGCAAACTTACAGTTGATGAAATTCCAGCTTGGGCCCAACTGAAATCGGGAATTTTTCACGTCTCTATATATTGGCTATGACAGAGGCCCATTGAGTCCACGTGCTCAGAGCGTATAGTCGGAGCTTATATAGCATGCCTTGGAATACGATCATGATACGACACTGCTTCTATCAGAGCTCTCTTCAGATCTACGTCTGGTTGATTGTAACGACGCCTAATATGGCAGGCTGATCTGGTTGCTTCAACACTAGGGTTTACTAAACTAAAGTTTATTTTTCTTTGAATCACCAACACGAATTTTGACGCTTTCCATTTTTCGTTTGGCTGAAAGAATTTTTTTTTTTTTTTTTTTTTTTTTTTTTCAGTTTAAATCTATGTTTGTTTCGCTGTTTGCAAACACATCACGTTGTTTCGTTTGAAGATGTATACACCACTTTGTTTCAGCGTCTTGCGTGCACATTTGCAGCCGTGCTTCATGGCGATTGGCAAAGTGCCTGTGTTCAGGCGTGTCTCTTATTTAACTGCACCAAACAGAATAAGATTATTGGGACTTAATGTGTCTGTGATTTGCCAGTATATACCCAAGACAAGTTAAAGTTACAACATCCAATCACAGACCGTCAAGTAGAACTGCAGATGTGCGCATAAAGCATTCAAACGAAATGTTGCAAAAAGCTCTTCTCCACAAAATGTGGCTCTACCGATATCGAAAGACGAAGGTCATATATGGGTATGTTATATTGAAGCCTAGCAAAGATACAACTTTTCCTGCCATAATTCATGTCGTTGAAACCACGAACATTCCCTGTCTCTAATAACTAATATGTAGAGACAGGACAATTTCGCGAAATTTATGTCCAGCTTGTTAAAACCCACTGTACTGTGCTTACTCAAGCCTATATCATTTGTCTAATAGCTGCTACTCAGTGGAACAACAGACAACGAACGAATAGACGGGACTTGAGTATGCATACACAGGGGAAAATGTCTGGTTGATTCAACCGTACATATGTTCGTTTATGGCGAAACAGCCGATTAAATGTTGAATCAACCAAATACAGTATCTGGTTGCCTGGCTGATTCATTTACCTCAACAGCAGGGTTTAGTCCAGTTAAACATGCATTTTTTTAGACCAACGAAACCAATTTGTTACTCTTTCCACAGATTGGTCAGACAACAAAAATTTTGTCGGGTAAAATATATTTTGTTTTCTCCATCTATAAACTTACGTATGGTTAACTACAGTATACGGAACCTTTTCCTCTGCGTAGGGCAAAGCATTGTAACATATAGGTGATTGAACTGTCGCTACTAATATGCAGTGTTGACTGTAGTTGTGAGGAATATATGTACTCTGAGGAGACAATACTGACTGCTGGAACAAGGTTACTGGAGCCTGGAGATGCTCCCAGACACGCGGCCAGCCCACTGCTCCAGGTATCGATCTATCGCGCCGCTGCGACCTACAGCCCACTCTCCCCCTCTAGACCAAGTGTACTTGCTCAACGCTCTCAATACACTCTTCTCTTCCTCACTACAGACGGGAGCTTTT
>PNEQ01059652.1:46342-60719 GCA_003012365.1 Medauroidea extradentata
ATGTTAGGACATAGATGTGTGTAGGCTTCCGCGGCCGTTGTCATGACGTCATGGCTTCCTTTAATGATAGGACATAGATGTGAGTAGGCTTCCGCGGCCGTTGTCATGACGTCATGGCTTCCTTTAATGTTAGGACATAGATGTGTGTAGGCTTCCGCGGCCGTTGTCATGACGTCATGGCTTCCTTTAATGTTAGGACATAGATGTGAGTAGGCTTCCGCGGCCGTTGTCATGACGTCATGGCTTCCTTTAATGTTAGGACATAGATGTGTGTAGGCTTCCGCGGCCGTTGTCATGACGTCATGGCTTCCGATTTGAGGCCGCGTCTGGTTGGTTGTTGTTACCACAGCGGGTCTGGTTACAACCAACCAGGTGTGGCTGCAGCCCGGAAGCCAAGACCATCATGATTATAGAACAATCTAGAATTCAAATGCATGTACATTTCCGCTACTTATGCTATTGCACCACGTCAGAGACTCCCTGCAATGCCCTTGAGTAATGCGAACAAAACTTGATGATAAAGTAAGAACTGAACTGTATTCATTTTTACCATGTTTGCGCTCAAACTAGTAACTAGCTACAACAGTGGCAAGTTACGTCGTTGAAACGAACCCATTTTATGTCCAGAAGTGTGTATCATTTATGTTTCAGTTGGGCATAGTGTTATGAACCACGATGTACCTCTGGTTCTCACACAAGATAGCTATGTCATGGCAAGTAGGCCATGTGGAATAGCTTTCCAATTAGCAAACTCGACCAAGGAAATATATAATATTAAGGGCTTGTTCCAGAGTTTTTTTGTTCAGACTGGTGCCAATGACTAAAATATTTTTTAACCAAAAGTTTTGAAAAAATTTGAGTCAATGTGCAATCACACGATGCACAATACTGTGGACGCGTCTTCCTTCATTTTTGTTTATTTTCACGACTAAAAACGAGGTACTTTGGGTAATGAAATCTAAAAAAAAAATTTTCAGTATAATTCTACAAAAAATTCAGCTACAAATTATAACATATAAGTGTCAAAACAGTGCAGCGAAATTTTGATATGAGTATTAGGTAGCAATAAAAAAAATATTTTCGAAATCACTGCAAAACTCCGTAACAAGGCCTTAAACACGGTTTAATGCGGCAGTTATATCCCCTCACTACGTAGAGGTAACATAGTGACACATACGACACAGTAAAGGGGCGTGTCACACTGCCCACCAGGTCTGTCCGTCGTCAATGATTTACGAATCCCTTCTGACAAAGAATTTTTATAAAAAATAATTTATAATATGAAGGCTGGAAAGTGCGTTAAAATATGCCACTCCCTTGCTGTAAAATAACTGCAGTTTATAGGTCCTCCCCTAGTGTGTTGAAAACAACATCTGCGAGCAAAATGCCAAGATATATCTTTGTGAGAACACAGGGACATGTTCAGGCGCAGCTCGGGCTGGGGGAAATATATGGGAATATGCGCGTGCGTGTATTTATTGCCGCAACTTTTACATGGACGAGTTACGCCGGCTGTTCTCGGCCGAGGTCGATGCATGGACTAGTTGTGTGGTTGTCTACTAGGTGGAGATACCGTCCCTATCAGTGAGTACTTCCCTACAGAGCAATACCAACCATACATTTGTTCGTATAGTTCATTCGGGATAAAGTGAGCAGTAAAAACATTAACCATAGTTGCCTTGTACTTGTACAGTTAGCTGTGAATAGCCGACTATAGTACCGTGTATTTTCCTAATTTAATACAACAATGCTGAAATAAAATCAACTGAAATTGACATACTTGTATTTTACATTACTAATAAACATTTTTTATCAAACTATGTAGGTTCCTACCGACTGCACAACTTATCTTGCACGCGCAAACATGAAGTGCCGTGTCCAGAAAGGTTAGACATTTCCCGTCGTTAGCCGTTACGAGTGAAAAGATACAAATTGGCTGAAAATAGACATTTGGCAGGGCTTTTTTGAGTGGTCACTTTAGTCCGAATCGCCTATATATGACGGAAACAAGAGTCAATATATGATATACGCAGCGTGCACTATTTAACCACAGGCTAAACATAAAGCGACTTACTTTTAGCGAAAGGAATTTTGCTTTAACTTGTTTCGTTGCTTTACGTGCCCATCTGCAGTTCTGCTTCAAGGTCAGTGAATGGATATTTTAACTCTGAGCCTACACAGACGTCGGATTGGCTCTGTCAAATGAGTGACGCCTCTCCGCAAAGACAGAGAGAGTTTGGTCAGCGCTTAACATCGAGGTCTTTGGCGCTGGTGAGGGGTGACATGAGGTGAGTATGGAGCGGCGCCGGACTGACAGGGCGGAGGGAACGGGAGACCTCTGAGAAATCCCGCCGACCAGCGGCATCGTCCGGCACGATTCCCACATTCGAAAATCCGGGGACCGACCCCACCGAGAATCGATCCCGGATCGCCTTGGAGGGAGGCGAATGTTCTGATCATTCAGCTGCACCAATAACTGCAAAGCAAAGCTACATAATATATACACTTTAAGGCAATGCAATTAGTTTGTTCAAAATTATTTTCACAAAAAAAAAAACAGTTGCTCTGACCAAACAGTAATACCGACATGAAATGACGTGACAGTTTTTTTTATACGAACGAAATTCGCCACTTTTACTAACCACGTGTCTGTTTCGATTTTATTTGTCACGGCAGGTTTCCTATTTGCATGGATACAACACTCTAAATCTGAATTAGTGAATAATTCACTGATTCACGCCGATGTATGGTGTAGTTTCAACAAATTTAGCCTAATCAGTGAGAAACCACTGTGAATTTGGTGACTATTCACTGATTCCGATAAAGAGTGCCAACATTCCACGAGTTAATTAGTGAATGTCCACATGTTGTCCAGTAATATGTGAAAACTGTTCTTTGAAAACAAATGGAAGAAACTGTGAATATTCACTGATTAACTTCAGAGATGTTGGCAATATTATAGGAAATCAGTGAATATTCACTAATTAAACAGTGACTATATTCACTTATTCAAATTGTTGAATCTGCTCCATCCATCAGCGTGAATCGGTGAATATTCACTAATTCAGATTTAGATAGCTGTTAACAGGACAGCCGCCTTGCGTTGATTGGCGGTAGATGTCCCCGCCATGTTGTTGGCATATGTGACTGAGTTCGTCGTCCTGCTGGCTATTTCACTTCTGTATTCCTAACTGTTCTGTGACGGAGACAAACTCTCGCTACCAATAAGTAGTTCCAAGCAGAAGAATACCAACTATATATGTACACGTTATAGTAAATGTAGGATAGAATGAGCGTAGCGTACGCTATACGACTGTATAATAAACTGCATGGCCAACATGTGTGAAGCGATTTATGAGAAACATGTGCGAGAGTTCTCGAATTACTCCGAGAGATAATATCAAATTTGATAGACATCGCTAGGGCCATGGTTTATTTTACTTTTCGCGAAAATAATTTTTCTCCAGTTTGTTTCATTACCTTACGTGATATCTGCAGTAATACTTCATGGTTATTGACCACGGTCATAGAAGAACAGGTCTGGACACTCGCCTGGAAACTTGACCCCCTTGTTGTTTGGCTGTAGTTCACCAAGTTACCGAGAATATTGTATTTTATTGGCGCTGATGTTAGGGCGGTCGGCTTAAACTCCGCCCACTTCCTTTCCACTAAGATAAACAATTTATCAAAACGTATTTGTATCAGTTTATAAAATACTTTTTTTCGCTCACAAATTTAAGAAAGGGCTCCAGCAATCTTTAGTTACTTTATAAATTTAACAATGGAAAAAAGTGAGCAGACTTTAGTCCGACCGCCTTAACATCAGCGCCAATAAAACACAATATTCTCGGTAACTTGGTGAACTACAGCCTAACAACAAGGAGGTCAAATATCCAGGCGAGTGTCCAGACCTGTTGTTCTACGGCCGTGGTTATTGACAGTGTGTATTTGCAAAGTGACGCCTCTCATTCACCTGTGCCAATCACAGTAAGGTTTCTGCAACACATATGTCTGTAATTGGCCAGTATAACAGCGAGACACGTGACAGTTAAAACATCCAATCACTGACTACGAAGCAGAAATTTAGATGTAAACGTAAGGCGCTGAAAAAAACAGGGGAAATTATTTTCGGGAAAGTTTCGTGGCCCTAGAATCAGGCGTAATTAGGAACAGGCAATTGTTGTGAAAACATTCTTGCTTTAATTTATTTGTGTATTAAGTTCGCATCTGTAGGTTTGCATTTTAAATCTGGATTTTAAATGTAGATGAATTTTTTTTTTTTTAATTTTACCAGTCACTAACCTAGGCACTTGCAGTGCATATTGACAGTGCTATCAGGGAAGCAAAGTCAGACTCACGTCTCTGACACATACTTACTGCACGTGTGTAAAATGAAGAATAAAGCACTGGGCCGGAGGTCGTGTATGCTTGCTAGGAGAGGTTATGTTTCCGGTCCGACTATGGGTGTCTTTGTCTGGGGGAATTCCATATGAAACAGAGGAAGTAAACAGTGAAGAAAATTAAATGCCCTGAGCTTATAAACTTATAAGTGAGTGGTAGAGAAATGAACGTTGAAAACATCAATTGATTTCTACGCTTTTTTCGAAGCCATATGGATAAAATATTCAATGACATTCCTATATAATGATATTTGCCAACTTTGAGTATATATTTATCGAGAATTACTCATTCGTTATACGTGTGGTCTCTTGCGCCGCAGTTAAATGCACGAGGTTCCGGCGTCTGAGATTGTGCCTCAGAAGTTCGTTACACCGGAAACAATTTTGTTTAAAACGTTGGCTATAACTATAGTCTAGGATTGCTATTATTTACTTTTCGCAAATTGCCTTTAAGAAACCTACAGTTATAGATTAATAATGCTTCGAGCGTTGAATTATGTACCACGCCCTCTTAATCTAGGGAAACACAAGTCGCCCATTTTCTAGGTATCAGTTTGGTTATTTTTACATTTAATATGCTACGATATTATTATCATAATAAATATGTATTTCTGGATACGTTTATCTGCAGAGTTAAAAATTCTAAACACTCTTTAGAGATGTGTTTTTTTATAATTTTGCTTAAAACGTCAAATATGATGTGATCCTACGTTTATAGCTGGCGACCAGTAGTTTTCGCGATAATATTAGCAGTTTGTTTTAGTGCCTTATGTGCGCACCTGTACTTCTGCTTCGTGGTAAGTGATTGTGATTGTATATTTAAACTCTCAGGGTCTGGTGGTTCAACGCACGCTGATGACAGATCCGTGGTGTTGTAGTAACATTGGTTTGATTGGTGCAGTAAAATGAGTGACGCCTTTGCACAAAAAACTGTCAATAACTGTGAACGAGAGCTGCAGATGTGCGGGTAAGACATTGAAATAAAGTGGTGCCAAATTGTTAACTCTAAATATCAGTTTGCTCTGCTTATTACAAACGTGTTGTTGGTGCCCCTTAGATTGACTTTCCACACTGAGTCAAGCTTTCATTTGACTGTGACTTCATCTCATTTTCATTTAGACTATGATTAGAGATGATGGTATATCGCGGAAATATTTTGTGTTAACGCACCCTTTAAAACACTATTGTTTCTTGCAGCATGCACAGAAAAAACTGTTTTGTGATGGCTACAAAATGATCTGTCAATATGGCACTCACCAGATTATTTTGTAGTGGTTACAAAATTTTTTTGTAGTCACTGCAAAACTTCATTGGGGACAGCAAAAAAAAATTTTTGGTCTCTACAAAACAATTTGGTAAGGTCCATTTTAACAAAATATTTTGTAGTGACTAATAAGTATTTTTTTCAGTGTATATAATTGGGTAATATACTTCTGAAACAACGTAGCTGTCTGCAGACTAATAATAGGCATAACATTTTCAATAGCGGGGTTCTTATTGGCTCAGTCAAATAGGGCAGCATCTCCATGCACAAGTAAAGACAGTTATCATTCCGTAAAATGAACGCTAGTTGAAATCCAGCAGACAGTCAAGTTTTCCCGCGATAAATCATAACATGGATGTAGAAGTATACATGAGATGGCATGTTGGGACTTCCTTGATGTCGACGTATATATGTCGCTTTTGCGCAAACAATGCGTTATTGTTGACCAACACACAGCATCGAGTAGATCGATTAAGGTTTTCGTAAGCGACTCGTATGGTATCGATACTGTTCAATGAAAAGATTTGAATGGAAACGGTGACGCGTGTTATATTTGGTTGTAAAGAGAGAACAGGTACGTGAAGTACATCTGCTACTGTTAAATTTCATTTTAAAAAAGCCATGTATTATGTTGGCACTGCGTAAATTATGAGGTTAAATAATTGTGTATGTAGATAAACCTTGCGAGCTAACCTGACAATACGGCCACTGTTTATTTCCGCGTATATATGTCACTGACGATGTACAACTACTTACTAATAGCAGTAAAATGGAAAATTTGCACACCAAACGTTAAATATTTAGCAGAAACCAGCATTAAAGTATTAAGTTAGTTCAACAACTGTTTCCGTGGTCAAACAATAGGCGATATCGGTACTCACAGAAATGTGTTTCAAAACGCAATCATATTGCAGAGTTTTTATTTTATTTAAAATTTTTGTTCTCCAATCAACGTAGACTGAGATAAACACGACACATCTGCTATTCGATAAATAATTTTTACTCTATTGCTCTTCAAACTGGAAGTAAATTACATTGTCTCTTATGGCGGAAACAATGTGTTTATGGGCTACAGTGACCACGTACACAAACGTTCAAGCACCAACAACAAGGGCACAAGTGTTTGCCAGGGCAGTATACGGCATGACCGCCCCCTGATCTCTAACTACTACATACAGCGCTAAAAGTCTCGTAGAAAGAAACACAAGAATACGGTGAAAACTGCGCGCCAATGCACTGCCCAGTTCATAGAGACGGTATTGTTAATGACGACCATATCGATGTCACTCTTGTTGCTTCCCTTTTTATAGGCTCAGTTGAGTAAAAAAACACATCATGTGAGGACTTTCGTTACCTGAACTTTCTAGAAATCAGGGTTTGACAAAAATGTGTTGCAGGAACCACAGTTCTGCTGATACAGAGATAGATACATTGGTTTCGATACCGATACATTTTGTATTGTTACTACAACAATGAGAACTGTAGAAGCGAAAATCGGTTGGATATAAGATACAATGTCGCAATTGAACAAACAATAAGCACAGTTCATGAATGTAAATCTTTTGCAATTCCTGTGTTTACAAAACATTCCTAGCAATAATGTACTTTTCCTCTGTGTAGGATTTACTTCGTTCATATTTTGTATGTTCGTTACACATGTTAAGTCAATGTTGCAGTGAACCTGGTTTTCACTTTCCATACACTCATCAATTAAAAAACGGGGCTTTATGGAACGTACATTATAAAATACGAAAACGTGTTAAATAATACGTATGTTGCAAATAAATAAAAATCATATGTAAATATATAAAAACTTGTCAGTGGACACAAAAATGTATGTATTAGTATTACAGTTCCAATCATTTTTGGTAAAATTTTGCAGTAGTTAATGGGCAGTGTTAAAAATAGACTAGACAATACTGTTTCCAAAGATCATTAGTGTCGAAGTACTGGCAACTTTTGTGTAGAGAGTAGTGTGTTTGAAAAAAAAAAACACAGAAAAAATAACGAAAATAAATATAGTTAGCGGCAAGGGTACTGAATACGGGTCCTCTAAGATTCAAATTCAGAGTTTTACTTTTTTTAAAGTTAGGCACAATGACATGGTTTAACCATATCGCCACTATGCCAGACATTCTCTCTTTAAATGAATTTATTCAACTCCGAGTATATGTTAAGTCAATGATAATGAGACGATTTGTGTGAGGATCTAAATGAACACAAATGTACATCACCCAGCCCGGCCTGGTAATGAAACCCAGCATCTCTCGCACCGTAAACCTGTGCACAGCCGGCTACAACCACAAACCACTTCGCTTGGTGTGTGTGTGTGTGTGTGTGTGTGTGTGTGTGTGTGTGTGACATGGGGGGAGAGAGAGAGTGTGATGGAAGGTGTAGAGAGGGAGAGAGAGAGTTAGTTGTCAGCTACGACTACGGATCTCAGCGGCTGCACATGTTCCTTCCAGAGGAACACAGAAGGGGTTTCTCCAAGTTAAAAGAACATCAGTGGACGATAAGGGCGACTATCTGGCAGACGTCCAACTGACAGTCAGCTCTCAGACAGGTACAGAGGTAGACAAGGAACATGCGGGCGTTGGACGCACGTGATTGGCTGGCAACATCAGTGTCACACTGATAGGGATAGATACTTCCGCTATTTATTTGCTTACGGCCAAGTTAAACAACGCTGTCAACGAGACGTGAAGCCCAAATAATTTAAGACTAATCGTTACTTGTATATGTATCTGCATTTCTTCTTCATCGTCAGTAATTGGTAAGGACCCGAACTTTTGGTGGAAATATTTCAGCATCAGTTCGTTTCAGTATCTCATGTGCCCATCTGCAGTTATATTTCACGGACAATGATTGTCTGTTTGTTACAGTTACTTGTCTTAACGTTTTATTGCAAATCACCGACGTATGGTATCGCAGTAACCTTACTAGTATAGGTATTGAAGCGAAACTGCGGAGGTGCTCATAAGACATACAGAAGTTGGTGCAGAAATCTTTTCGCGAAAATCAAGGGTGTTTAGTAATTAAATGTTTAAAACTATTAGCGTCTTAGAGGTTCAACCCGCGAATCTTAGACGCGTTATGTCGCAGTAACCTAGTCTTGATTGGACTAGTCATACGAGAGACGTCTCTGCAGATATCTTCTACTACAAACCGGGGTCGCTAACCGGGGTGGATCCAGCTCTGGGTTTTGGGGAATGAGGGTAGGCATTCCTTAAAATGTAGCTGTGCCAACACCCTGCGTCAATGAAGTTGGGGTCCAGGCGTTCTCCCCTGGAAATAATTTAGTTTTTAAGGTGCAAAATGGTGCTATTTAAGGGGGAGTGTTAGACAATTTTATTTTATTTTCAGTTTTCGAGCCATAACATTTATTCAGATTGCATTATCAAATTTTTCTCTTCGACAAAGCATAGGTAAACGACATGACTTAAATAATAACGGAATCTTTCATTAATTTGTCATGCAGAATAATTGCAATATAATTCTTGAAAGTTACCTATTATTCTCTTGCAATAATTCTCTATGACAAATTAAATAAAGATTCAATTAATATTTATGCCAAGAAGTTTACCAAAAATATATCCTATGCTTTGTCGGAGAGAGAATTTTGATAATACAATTTGAATAAATGTTACGGCTTAAAGACAGAAAATACAATAACATTGTCTTAACACTGGCCCTTAGGCGTTTCCTAAACAAAACATTAATATTACACTTTAAAATATTGTAATATTTTAAGGATAAACTACAAATCAAAGGCCAAAGGTGAGCCGGGTCCCCCATGTATTCGCCACAGATCCCTGGTGGTGCAGCATGATATGTAAGACACAATAGAGGAGAGAAGTGTTGTGTGCTGTGAGTGTGTGAGGCACAGAGAACAAACACCTGGGAGATGGCAGGACTCTTGTACTCGGGCAGGGGCTACCAATCTGGAGGTCTGGCTGGAGGATACAAGACTGCTGAGAGAGAGAGGGTAGGCGGCTTGTCAGATGTGGGTCGCGGCAGATGTGATCGAAGTAGGCAGACTTCTCGTGTGGGCGTTACTATCGTCCCTACGTCCCTTACAGGACACTTCCCACAGTCGCCCTCCACATCCCTATCAACTGCCATTTATGTACAATACTTTAGCACCGTTCAATATTGTCCCGAGAACATTCCGTCACCTATCACTGAAGTCTTAGGCACCTGGGGTATTTGCGTATTTTTTTTGCACACTAAATATACAGGATGTTGCAAAATTCCATGTCAATATTCCATGTTAATATTCTAGGGAAACAATCCTCACGCGTAGAGGAACAAAAAGTGTTATGTGAACATAGGTCCAAAAACGCACAGTTTCTGCGCTACAGTTGGCAATACATGTATGGTTGATAGCGCTGTGACACAGTTGTTCCTACTGTATGTGTGTTAGTGGCATAGTGTGTGGCATAGTAACATGTTATGTACTGTTGTAGTGTTGCCCCACAGCAACATCATCCTACCCGCGCGCTATCAACCATACCTCATGTATTGTTGGACCTTGTTCATATAACACATGTAATTTTGCAACATTCTGTATAACTCAAACACCTGTAGGTGCGTGTCTTATTCTCTGTTAGCCTTTGACTTATTTGAGACCTCCAGGGAGCATATGCTCGAATTGTCAGTTACAAGTGAGTTGAAAGGACTTGGAGAGACGGGTTTTTCCGCTTGTAACATATAAATTCTGAGAAGCTGGAAGTACGTTTTCCTCCGAGCGTCTCTAGCGATTATTCTTCGCGACTATCATTCGCCGTGAGACGCTCTGATGTTTTCCTCCGAGCGTCTCTAGCGATTATTCTTCGCGACTATCATTCGCCGTGAGACGCTGTGATGTTTTCCTCCGAGCGTCTCTATCAATTATTCTCCGCGACTATCATTCGCCGTGAGACGCTGTGATGTTTTCCTCCGAGCGTCTCTAGCGATTATTCTCCGCGACTATCATTCGCCGTGAGACGCTCTGATGTTTTCCTCCGAGCGTCTCTAGCAATTATTCTCCGCGACTATCATTCGCCGTGAGACGCTGTGATGTTTTCCTCCGAGCGTCTCTAGCGATTATTCTCCGCGACTATCATTCGCCGTGAGACGCTGTGATGTTTTCCTCCGAGCGTCTCTAGCGATTATTCTCCGCGACTATCATTCACCGTGAGACGCTGTGATGTTTTCCTCCCAGCGTCCGTATCTAAGGAGTGCTAGCTTTGATAGCCTAGTTGCGTTCTGCTTGTAATGTGTGCACATTTGTTCAAATGCTTGGGAGAAATACGCAATTACTTGTCTATTTATCACGTGAAGAGCCTAACGACGAAGAAATATTGTTAGCCAACCTTCCGAAAGAAAAAGTGCTAAATAGACATATGATATTACATGTTTGTGTGTGTTTGATTGCGTGCGTTCGCCCCCCCCCCCCTCTCCCCCAAAAAACGTTTGAACCAGTCGATCGAATCACATCAAATTTTGTACATGTCTTATAGTACTTAGTGACCTGACTTTACTTTTATACATTTCGTTTACGCCCTATTCATTTTCTTCAAAATGGCGGCAATTTTTAACATCTTTTTACTAAGCTAGATATCTAAGGCATCGTGTTTTAGAACTGCATCAAACTCAGTTCACGTAAAGAACCTAGTAATATAAATTGATTTTCATGCATTTCGTTTCTGCAATTTACACAGATTAAAAATGGTGGCCTTTTTTAATTGTTAGTATAGTACGACGTTAGAGTAAATACTTGTTCGAATGGCGGCCATTTTGAAATTTTAGCGTAGTAGTACACATATACCACCTATTAAGCTGAATTGCCTTTTGTGTATTTTGTTCATTTTGTGGTCATATTTTTTCAACATGGTGGCCATTTTTATATTTTGGCGTAGTAACCCATTAGGTCTACATATCTTAGGAATTATTTTCCAGATCTTCACCAACTTGGTACACACAAATTAAATACAAAGCTGATTTGACTTTTATGTATTTCGTTTATCATGTATTTACATTTTCATAAAGATTGGCAATTTTATATTTTTAGCATAGTTTTACCTGTCGTAGGAAATATTTTTCATAACTTCATCAAACTTGGTATACATACACTTCACATAAAGCTGGCATTACTTTTGTGTATTTCATTCATTCCGTTGTCATAGTTACATAATGGTAGCTATTTTTATATTATTATCATAATTCGGTATATCTGATGAGAAATTTTCAAGAATTTTATCGAAATCGGTGCACATATTCTACAGAAAAAGATGACTTGATTTTTTAGTATTTCGTTTATCATGAAGTCATATTATCATAATAGCGACCATTTCATACTTTTTAGCATAATATGACATATTTGGAGAAGTACTTTGCCTAAGTTCATTAATCTGGCTATACGTATACTATTTATTTAGTCGACTTGATTTTTGTGTATTTTTTTCGTCGTGTATTCATATTTTTAAAAGGGCGGAAATTTTTCTATTTTTAGCTTAATATGTTTCTTAACTTCATCATATTTAGTATACATATACAAATTAGCTAGCTGACTTGACTTTTGTATATTTTATTCATCCTCTGTGTATATTTTCACAAATACGGTAATTTTTTAGTTTGACATAAGTGAGAAATTTGTTTCCTTTTTTAAATTATTTTAGTTCACCTACCCTATACAGCTTGGAAATTTGACTTGACTTTTTATTGTGTTTTTCGTCACCTTATACTTTTTTTTAACGGTAGTCATTAATTTATGTTTAGAATAATTTAACATATCTAAGGAAATGTATATTTATATATTATTTCCTAATTATATTTAACTTAGCAGGCCCTACACATATACTACTTAGCATTCTGACTTTTGCGTAATTCGTTAAATAATGTGTTCCTATATGTTAATAATGGCGGACATGTTTATATTTTAGCATATTATAACATATCTGAGGAAATATTTTCTCCGAAATTCATTAATCTCTGCACGCGTAGTTGACAAACTGGATACGCGTTTCTATTACTTAGTAAGCTGACTTAACGTTTATGTATTTCTTTTATCACGTGTCTAAATTTATATTAATTTGTTAATATTCTAAGATGTAAGTAAAATGTTTTAACTTCAGAGTTAACTTGCACACACTTTGAGGAAAGTAGGCGTATCAGTTATGCTGATAACTTCTTGTATTTGTTATCGAGAGGTTAAATCCATCAAATATATAGGAGAATTATAATTACAACTGTCTTAAAATTACTACATGTTATAAGTATAGATTGTTAGCGATAAAGTGGACACTTTTGAAGATCGTCTTGTCTAGAATTATAATTAGTATTATTTACTAAGACGAAGTAAACAAATACAGTTGACAAAAAATGCAGCTTACCTTGCATCACAGCCACCACACGCCACTGACTGTACGAGAACCATTTTGCAAAGTTTCCTCAAACTCAGAACACATTTAGCTATACGCAAGGTAACATGAATTAAGTGGTTCATGTTGGCTTATTTAATGTACGTCGCTAAATTGCGTAAGTTTCGTGACGCGAATAGATAATTTTAATGCATGTATTTCAAGAACTATTGCATCGATAAACTGCACATCGATATCAAAACACTTATTTGTCTTGTTTTTAATGTTGTATGTCGACCATGTTACAAGGTAGCACGAGTATAAGCTAAGATACTACATATTCTTAGACTGAATAAACGATTTTAAATGTTATTGTTAGTTTGCACTTACTTCGAGGAAAGTATGTATACTATAAATTTAGTCTTGAATTGTATACACATTCCAAAATATTTATAATTATTGGCCACGAGTAGCTGTCAAATGTTAATGAAGTTATGTGAGACAAAGTGAAGCTTGCCACGCATATTATTATTTACACGGAGCTTGTATACATGTGGCCAATATATCTGATTATTAAAAAACCACGTTCTGCAAACTCTTATTCTATGTTCTTAATAATACAGCACGCCCCAATCTCCACTGTGCGGTCAATGTGACACCGTGGACTGAATAACTTCCCAGAAATACAAATATAATATACTGACTGCAAGGGCTAGTTGCCAGGATACTAAACCCTTGTAGATCGTTCGCGAGGAAATGAGCACTACAAATTTAACCTTTGAAAAATATAATTAGCCGTTACTGCATATTATTCAACATTAATATTAGTTCATTTACTGCTTGTGTGGTTGGCAGCGATTTGCCGAATATAGTTCCGTGAATTTTCGTATTTAAATACAACAATACTGAAATGAAACCAACTGGAATCGACGTAACTTGTATTTCATATAATTAATAAACTTTTCTTTATCAAACTTCAAAAGTTCCTACCGACTGAACAATTTATCTTAAACGCACAAACATCAAGTAATTTCTTTGAATGTTTCTTGCAAAGGGACAGAATAACGTATCGGCCGTTCATTATAAAATGAGTACTAAAGATTATATCGTTGAAAAAACACTAGCCGTTACTCTATAAAAATGTAACGTTAACAATACTTATCTTACTTATTTTATGGTTGGCAGCGGATTGCCGATTGCAGATCTGCGTAGTTTCCTATTTAAATACACCAATGCTGAAATAAAATCAACTGAATTCGACATATTTGTATTTTATATGGTAATGAACTTTCTTTATGTATAATATAAAAATGAATCGCAAAATGTCTTGGTAAGCGCATAACTCAACAACGCCAGGACCAATTTGGCCATTT
>PNEQ01059652.1:70303-95862 GCA_003012365.1 Medauroidea extradentata
ATATATATATATATATATATATATATATATATATATATATATATATATATATATATATATATATATATATATATATATATATAATAGTTTATGTTCATTTTCTATCCAATGGCTAGAACTTTGAAGTTGGCAGGTTAGAACCACTGATTCTAGAGAGCATCACAATAATTCTAGTTCAGAATATTCCATGTGCGTGCTTCGTTGTGTTGTCGTTACTCAGCGACTTAAATGTTGTCGGTAAGACCCGGAGGTTCTTCACGAAAGTACTTTGCCCAACTTTGTTTCAGTGTCTTATGTGCAGAACTGCAACTGTGCTTCATGGTTATTGGCAGTATCTTTGTGTAGAAACGTCACTTATTTGAGTGCACCATTCATAACAAGGTTACTGCGAGGCCACGCGTATGTGATTTGTTGAGAACTTCCAATCGCTGACTACGAAGCAGGGCCGCAGGTATGCATTAAGACATTGAAACATAGTAATGTGCAAGAATATTGTGGAGAGAACTACCACTCTCTACTGTAGTTATCGCAAACTTTCTTATAATGCCGCGAGGAGTTCAGGTTCAAACTGCCAGATACGTCACTTGTATCACAGAATATTTATAGTTCGTTCAGGATAAAGTGGCCACTAAAGACTTAACATTTGGAAACACTCACTAGCGGCTACTGCATATAATCCAACACTGATGACAGTTGCTTACTCTTCGTGTAGTTGGTAGAGGATTGCTGAATGTAGTTCCGTATATTTTCGTATTTAAATATAACAATACTGAAATAAAATGAACTTTAATCGACATATTTGTGTTTTATATAATAAATAAACTTTTTTAATCGAACTGTGTATAGGCGATTCGGGATAAAGTGAGCACTCAAAAAAGCCCTGCTGAATTTCTATTTTCAGCGTATTCGTATCTTTCCGCGCGTAACGGCTAACGACGTGAGATACATAACCTCTCCGGACACGTTACTTGATGTTTGCGCGTTTAACATAAACTACGCAGTCGGTAAAAAAACTGTATAGTCCGATAAAAAGAAGTTTGTTTAGTATAGAGAACGCAAATATGTCGAATTGATTTGATTTTATTACATTATTGTTGCATTTAAATGAGAATATACACGGAACTATATTCGGCAATGCGCTGCCAACCATTCGAGTAAGGTGACTATTGTTAACGTTGAATTATATGAAGTAACAGTTAGTGATTTTTTTCGAAGGTCAAATTTTTAGTGCTCACTTTATTACGAATGACTTATAGGTATAATTTACCTTACGCGCGCAAACATCAGGTGTCGTGTCCAGAGAGGTTTAAGACATTTCCCGTCATTAGCCGTTGCGCGCGGAAAGATACGAACTGGCTGAAAATAGAGCTTTAGCAGGGCTTATTTGAGTGCTCACTTTATTTCGAACAGCCTGTAGGTAGAGACGGGAAACATTGGCGGGTTCGCTGACTTGTAAGCTAGCTTGCAAGAATATATGTGAACTGCAAACAGCAGATACTAATTAGCTGCTTTATGTTCAAGTGATACAGGTCTGTATTAGTTACATTTCCATTATTGGCTCAGAGACTTACAGCACAGTAAAAAACAATTGTACATTTACAAGGAAATTCTTGTAACGTAATATCAGAACATTATCAGTCAGATAATACAAGTAAGATGTCAGAAACCTTTTTAAGTGGTTACAAATATCGTAAACAACTTTGACAACTAGTAAAATAATGCTAATGAGCAGATTTTTCGAATTGAAACAAAATAAACCTAGGAGACCTTTCACATTTTACAAAACATTTCGTAATCTCACAAAAAAAATTTTTGGAAACTAGTTTCCAAAAAAAAATTTCGTAATACTACACGCAATTATTGTAAAATGAACCAGATAGTAGCTGTAAATATACAAAATTAGTTTGTAGATTTACAGAAATGTTTGTAAATATACAAATAAATGTGTAAATGTACAAGATTTTTGTAAATTTTACAAAATATTTTCGTAGTGTTACAAAAATCTTTTTTGGAAACTGGTTTCCAAAAAAACCTTCTTCTAAAAGTACAATTTTTTTTTTTTACTCTGAGGAGGTGTTAAATAAGTCAAAGGCCAATTGCGAAAGTGACACAAACTTATAGTTGTTAGAATTTTAGCTTGTACCTAAATGAAAACGCTAATATTTCAGGTCTCTACTCATTATTGGAATACGTAAGTGGAATAGTCGGCAGGGCAGCAAAATGTCTTCACTGGCCAGCAACATGGCGGAGATACCTACCACCAGTCAGCGTAAAGCAGCTGCCCTGCTAGCAGGCATCCAGGCCAGTAGGAAACCTGCTATAACGTGCAGGAGCTAAACTTACACGAGGATGGTATCAACTACTTCGGGCAGACAATAAACGGCATAGTTCGCACGTATCAAACAAGGCGCTACGTCATTGCACGTCTGTATTACTATCTATTCTGTGCTTTATTCTGAACTTGCTGGTCAGCGAGGGCGGATATAGAAGTTTTCTCTGCCGATATTAAAGCGCCGTTAGTGGCGTATTTTCGCGGTACGGCTTACCTCCACGTTAATAACTGGTTTATTGCCGCGTAAAATAAAAAACGGAACAATGAGGCCGTAATTACTTCATTATTCTGAATTAAGTTTAATCAGCCTTGAAATATTAATTTTCGCATCGGGCGAGCGGTGATCAGTCAATCCAATTAGAATGCATGGCAAATATACGGACTCTACAATGAGCTGTGCGCGGTCAGCTTACTAATTGCGTTCGGAAGCCCGGCTGTCGCGTCACGAGCTGGAACCCTATGTGAACCAAGCATTATTTTGTTGATTTTAAGACAAAAAATTCGTCCGAAATTCTGCCTACGCTTGTGTTCCTGCCCAAGTTTTTAAGCAGGATGAGTACAGGATGAATGAAGTACTAACTCGTACATGTGTAACATTTGTTTATATTATTGTCTTCACCGGAATTATTTCAGACTGTCCCGCTATAGCATATTAATTTAGATGTAATTTAACATGATGACGCGAATTACTCCACCCGCCTGGAGGTTTTTTCTATATATATTTTTTAAAGTGATAGAAGCTTAAAAGTGATGAAGCTATAAAGACTATCTTAAGGCCTCGCTCTCTAGTTTAGCAGTGGTTTCTAAAATATTTTTTGTAACGCAAATTAATACATAAATCAAAAATTCCTTTGGCAGTTTTAACATGTATATATCAAAGTTTGTATATGAATTTTTCTGTTGCAATACAAGCAAACGGATTTTTAGATTTTTGCCCCCGAAATAGTACACTTTTTATTGTGAAAGTAAGCCAAAATGAAGCAAAATAATTTTTTGCTCGCAAACGGTACATTATTTAAAAAAACGCTCTGGCGAAATTGTGTATCGTATGACTGTACACTGTCTCAAATTTTTTCAAAGCATTTGTTTTAAAAATATTTGAGTTATTTGTAATTGTTTGAAATAGACGGGAGATCATGGCCTTAAGGCGATAGTAAATATTTTTAAACTAAAACGAGAGGCGATATCACAAATCTGTCTGGCTGTTTTATTTAAAATTTTTTTTTGCCGTGAAAGCTAATTTTTTCAAACCAGAGACTATATGGTTTCGACTATAAAGTTAATTAACCATAATTTCGTTTATTACATAACAAGCATTTAGTGCCTTGAAAAAAATCGACCAACACAGAGACGACGATTTTAAACAAAACTGCCAGACAGCTTTTTGGTATCTGCTCTCGTTTAGGTGTAAAAAATTATTTCTCTAAAAAATTATAAACACGAGAGCCTGGCATCAAAGCACGTCTCGAGTACCGTGTCGCCATTATACGCCGAGCACTGACTATCGAGCAAACTTTCTGTTGGAGTAGAGTCGCGTTACTGTGTGTTGTTAACTTGTGACCTTATTATTTTATTGGTAGGGAATGTGTGGCAAACTTGAGAACATTATTATTTTACCTTAGCATCACGTGCATCTAGTTACTGTGTTTACAGTTTTGATTGTCTAGTCTAGAGGGCCTGTTTTTTAGCTTTGTTGGAAGACTTGGAACATGGGCATTCCGCACTTATGTGAAGAAAAAGAGACTTCTGTTCGTACATTGATATACTAGGTGCGTGGAATAGTTTTAAAAAATTGTCTTTCCCAACACACTTCAGAGTAAAAAAAAAAAATTATTTTACGTAACTAAAACAATTCTGTAATTTTTTTTTATTTAATCTTATGGTAAATAAATCGTTAAACAAGTTTTAAAATTGATTTAGTGTTAGTTAATGTATTATATAGTTTTCTTTGCAAACAGTATTATTTTTTACAGGGAACGAAAAATGTTTTGCATAAAGATTATCTTGAAAACTACAGCTAACTTTGTTACTAAGTTCACTATTGAACTGATTTAAGAGCAACATAGTTTTGTTACTGTACACTGTAAAAATAAATGGTCTTTGCAACAAAGCTACTCGGCAATGGTTTATGTTCAAACATAAATATTTAGGATGTGCATTGCACTTGGCCCGCACGGAATGCGACACCGTTAAAATACACGCCTTTTCTACATTTTGTTTCGAATATACCACGTGGCTTCCGCCCTCATCAGAGGACATGTACACAGCCGTGGATAAATAGCAGTTATGTTCTTTTATTTTATTACTCTTTCCCAAAATCTCTTGAAACCATAAATTATAAAAAGTTGTTAAAAAATTAGCTAGTGCCCGGCTATCTACTCTTCACTGAAGTGGTTTGTTTTAAATACATGTTTCCATTTCGTGGAATTTAATACGCGTAAAGGAATAAAGAGCTCGGCCTCCAAAATGGGACTTAGGACTTGTTAAATTTTCTGTATATGTACGGGACCTTTCTTTATACCCATGTAGTACCTAAAATGTTATCAGTATACAACTATACATTACATGCTTATCAAATGACTTGTCTCGGAGAGTATAAAAATAGTAAAAAGGTTCTTGGGGCCGTTTAAGTGGTGAAAACAATCTTAAACTAATCCCAAACAAATACTCCAGTATGAAATTCGAAACGACACACCCCATTAAACCATGACCATTTCATCCAGTTATCAAAATAAATATTAGTTAGAATTTTGGACTTACATTGCGATGTCTGTGAAAGGAAAACTACAGAAAATAGGAAAGTATAAATAAGCAGAGTATGTTTAGTCAACAAGATACATACACAACAAACAATTCCATAAATGCTATTGGGTGAAATGAAAAAGAACAGCCAAATAACAAAAATAATAAATAAAAAACGGACCTCAACCTAAGCAGGAAACACAGCATTGAGGCCTACTTCGACAAAAAAGACAAACAGACAAAATTGTACTAAAATGCGACACGACGATGAGACGTTCTTCTTTTGTTATATGCGTGTCCCCATTTGACTGCTGCGCCGCTACTGAATGTTACCGATTCAAAATATTATTTATTTGCAAAATACTATTATATTGAGCTGCACTGACAACTCTCGAAAGAGAGACGCGAAATCAATATTTTTCCACGGCCATAACCGAAATATCTGCACCTCTACGTTTTCATTTATATTAAAAAAAACTGCAATAATAGTTGTTATAACAGCCTCTTGTTATAAGCCAGTTTAAAAAACCAAGTAATTGCTCGCATGTTTAGGTATTTCTGTATTGAAAGCTTGAACTGAAGCTGTCTGATCAGAAGTTATAAGTGCTTACAAACCAGACTAGGAAATATTAATTTTTTGTGTGGAATAGTCACAACATAAAAATACTGAACTTATTTGTAGTGTCAGTGACTATTATATAATAAAAAGCTGCAGTACTTGTATGTTATAATGCAATTTTTACGTACTTCATGACAGATAATTTATGTATAGATAGTTCATGTTAAGACAATTGTCATGACACTACATAACTATCCTGCAATTATACCAAGGTTGGCTGCTACACTGTCTTGTATAATAACTTGGCTCGATAGATTATTGCTAATTTACATTATCTATAACAGTATTATATTTCGTGAAGTCAACACAAATAAAAGCACTCGGAATATAAGCTGCGCTAAACATGAAGTATATCTCCACAAATGTAAACAAACTGAAAATAACTTACATAATACATAGTCCCGTCTCCATTGAGTGGTTATTCGGATCTATTTATAGGAGTCGTTAATTTCGTCAGCGTTGAACTCAGAAACTTCAGAGCGCGTGTTTACGTATGCCTGCAAATTGAAGAAAGTACTGCACACAAGGAATATTTACAACGCTATAGCTGACTGTACATGGAAAACGGAAGACTGTTCCAACAAACCAATCGGTCCGATAAGCTAGAACAGCTCAGGCAACTTAATTTTCTCTTTAATAAGTTAGGAGTTAAACCAAACCTCAGGACTCTAATTCGTATTAAACGAAACAAGTCCTAATGTACATGTGTTTTCTTAATAAATAGTCAATTACGTGCTTGGCAAGCAAGTGGTGTAATTACTCACCGTCAGAAATAAAACACTGTCATAATAAACACAAGTCCTTCTTTAGAAAGTTTAGATACTTTGAATATATTTGTATTTTAATTACTGGGTTAAGTAAATTAATAGGCTTACTTTTTTTTTTTAATATTTCGTTATTTCCTCCCTTTCTTCCAATACTGATGTTATTAACTAGAGTATATATCACACATGCTTAGAATATGTTTGCTTATTTAAGATGCTTGTATTCTATATTCCCAGAAATGTTTGTCATAAATGGAATGTGAAGGCAATGTTATTGTCCTCAGGCTATGCACATAGGTTTATGTTTACCAGTCCTTCAGTCTCGCCACACAAACTGCCAGCCAACATCAGAAGTCATATATTATGAACGCACAGTAACTTGCAGTCCAGCGTGCTAATGCATAGGAATGGTGATTTATCGCGGGAAAGGTTAATTATTTTCTAGGCCTTGTATAGTGTTTATTTCTGTGATTCGTGCAATCATACAAAGCGGAGTACTCTACGCTGATTTGGAGAACACGCTGGCAGAAAATTGTGACTTTGTGATGATGGAGTTAATAATGAAGTGTGTATGCTAGATGAATGACGGAGTAATACAAGGTGAAGGTAATGTTGGGTAGCGACACAGCATGCAGACATGTATGTATGTGGGTTGTCTGGAGAGAGGAATGTGTGTGAGGTTAGCTCCAGTGTAGCAGATCAATAATGACCGGTGTAGCTTGCCAGCTGAGCCGCATTGTAAACACAACCAGCTTACTGCTGCCCTAGTCCTCTTGCACACACACGCCTCCCCCACCCCACCCACCTCCCGTACTCTCACATCCTCACTCTAGACTAGTCCAAGCGGAGACTACTGATTTACGTCGCCTCAACATCATTCAATTAAACGTGCACGAATATTTCTTCTAGGCACGAGCTAGGTTTCATACGACCGTGAATTTATGTCACTTTTTGTAATTGGCTCGTGTCTTGAAAGGGCCCTGAGCCAATAATAGAGAATCAACTAAATGCAGGCACAACTGTGTGAGCGAGCAGCCAATGAGCTGCAGCTATTGATTTACTTTGCTCTGTGAATTAGTTTGTATTAACTCGTTAATGTATTAATACATAGGGACAGTTAAATTTTCCGAATTCATACCAGAACAAGATAAAATCGAAGCGCGTGTACAGAATGCCACCAGACGTACTGTGTTAGTGTTATTTAAGTTATGAGCATAGGCGAAGCTACGGGGTGGTCCGGGTATGCACAGGACCTGCCATTAGGTCTGACAGGCGTCAACACAAATCTTATTAGCAACTCTTTTAGAAGTGGTGAAGAATTCCTCAACTCTTTCCATAAGCTCTTGAACAATGGGAACACTGAAGTATCTACAGGTAATCCTCGCAAACACACATACACAGACGCACGCACAGAGAAAGGAAGGAATGGAAATATACAAAACATAGAACTGTACACAGCTTTCTTCAGTTCCTGGAATCTGCGCATGCGCACTACAGCAACCAGCTGGTTGGCTACTTATATGTGTTATAGTTTTTAGGTTTTGTAATTATTAAATTCGTCACTCAAAAAATTGTCTTCAAAAATATTAATATTCCTGCCAGTGTTATATTCAATGTTCAGATACCAAAAACTGATTAAATACCGCCATTTTCACCTTGAAATTAAAATTTTTTTCCGGGGGAGGACCCCCAGACCCCCCGTAATACAGAGATCATTGAAAGCTACAACCACCCATTATGAGATAGTACATTGTAAATATGTTTCAATTTGACCTACCGTGAATTAGAGTGGCAGTAATGCTACCTTCAAAATCGCCTTTACAAATTGTATTACTTAAAATAAAATATAATTATGTACAGCTTGGTCTTTCATTGTTTTGACAATATTCCGAGTGTCGTTACGTGATATCAAAAGGTATTTTATCTGATATTGGAGAAAAATAACTTTATATTCGATTTTCAGATTAGCATTACACAATAGTAATTGACAAATTAAAAAGAAAAACAACTCGAGTCAGTTATCCATAAGCTATCGCCACGCAAAAATGAACACACTTCGTATTTATTCATCATATATTTCCTTCTACGAGTATAACTGGATCACATTTCAACAGACATGACCTGGAGGGCTTAGAGCCATTAACAAGCCTACAAGCGAACGAGGGGCGAATCCAGTCCTACGTTGTCGGGACTTCATACTACAGCAACAGCCAATGAGCGCACAATTGTTAATAAGCTGGAGATGAGGCCAAAAGACACTGAAACAAAGTTGTGTAGGAAGCTTTTCACTAAAATATGGGTCCTTATGCGTGAACGAGTAACAATTGTGCGCTCATTGGCTGTTTTAAACTGTTATGTATCTGCAAATCAGACACCTGTTTTATTACAGTAACCGTATTACGCTTGGAAACGTGTTTCCACAAACACACATTGCCAATAACAACGAAGCAAAACTGCTGAGGTGCACGTAAGTCATTGAAACAAGTTGGAATAGAAATATTTCACCGAGATAAACCAAGGGTCCTTGATAATACAAAACACAGAGGGATCAAACATGCAGGTAACTGAACTTGCGAATTTATCATATCACTAATGATTACCTTATCAGGTTTTTGGGCTCCTATCTGTAAAGCAGACGTTTAGTGTCGTGATAACTCTATTCTGGTTGGACCAGACAAATAAGAATATTCTCCTCCTTCCAAATGCCCGCCGCCAAAACCAAAGGAGAGCTACAGATGGACACGGAAGTCTTTGATATCCAAAACTGCGCTAAAACCTTTTCGCGAAATACGGGTGACCCTACATGCATTGGCTTTCGGTTAGTTCGAGTGTCGCAACGAATCTTGCAGGACGATGCCGTTGGTCGGCGAGTTTTCTCGATCTTCCGTTTCTCAGGGCACTACCCTGCTCCATAATCACTTTATGCCTTTCCTCACCAGCGCTGAAGACAATGCTATAAAGTACTGGCCGAAAACCTTCGTTCAAAGTGTTCCAAAGGAGGAAATTTTATATCAGATAATCATTTCTTTATGATCTTAGAACAATTCATCTGGCTGAATACGGGAGCAGATATCAGTTATCTAAATTTTGCACCTTTTGTCACAACGACCGTACGTATTACTTTAAGAAATTTCATTTATATTATTGTCTTCGTTTGGTTCTGGAGTTGTCTTTCTGAATACACGTAGACCTACATTATCTTCTGGGATTATATTTGCGTTATACGTTCGGTAAGACAATCTTGTAGGGTAAACTGACCACATACCGTGATATAGCTGAGTATCGTGGTAAACCAAGTTAGAGGACTTCACAATACTTGGTAATGCTACATAGTTCACTAGTCTGCCAACAGAGAGCAGACATGTGTAGTTCCAGCAATAGATGATCAATGTATTGCAAATTAGATCTCTATTGACATATTTCTGGTACTGAAGTTCGAAGTTCGCGATTAGGTACGGTACGTTTATCGTACCGGATATTTTTGTGGGGTTTCCTGCAATTCGCCAACATTCACTCGCAATGACGAACGTACATAAATGTGGTTCTGTTTTTAACTTATGCAGTGTAACTAGCAGTGAAAATACATTTCCTAGTTAGCACATTGTCGTACGTTAATGAACATATTCAGGATACTGCAGTAACAGGTTGAGGCCCTGCTTCGTACAATATATTGTTAGCTACCCCTGGCTTCCAAGATAAGATTTCTGCACCATTATGTTTCATTGCTTTAGTGCACATCTGCAGTTTTGCGTCGTTGTTATTAGCAGTATGTATTTGTGCATAGACGTATCTCATTTAACTGCACCAATGAGAACCAGGTTACTGCGACACCACACGTCTGTGGTTAGTGGGTAGAAGCCTAGACGCTGATCACGAAGCACGGCTACAAATGTTCGCCTAAGACATTGAAACGAGTTTGTGCAAAATTCTTTTAGCGACCCTACATTTTGTATTAATTTGAGAAGAAAATAGTTTCGAACATTTCTTTTCTTGGTTATACTGACATTCTGTGCCAACGTATAACTAAGCCGCAAATGTTCAATCAAGTTGTACATATAAAAATCTGCTTACTAATTAGGATAATTGTATGTTTATATGATTTGTATGTACCACAGCGCAAGGTAATTATAACGTCATCGATATTAACAATTTTAACGCTTTTATTCAAATAAGTTGTAAAACAGAGCGGCAAATCAGATAACACAGTGCGGATGGCGGTGCCGAGAAGAAAGGAGCTATCAAAACATTGTGAAGTGTTTTGTACATTTACGAAAGTATTCTCAGAAAACTATTTGCCAAAAATAGTTTATAACAATGCGTATATGTAGTGCAGAATTTAAAAGCAATGAATGAAAATTTACAAAGTCAGCAATATTTCTGCATATTTAAACCATTTTATTAAAATTTTGCAACTATTTGAAGTGTTTTTAAAATTGTTTGACAACTAGGGAAGTTTCCCAGGGAAAAAAATTCAAGTACAAATAAATGTTGTAAAATATGCAAGGTTGCCAAGGTTAATATTTTTTTTACGTTGGACACGCTGTTTATAAACATTCATTATCTTAGGTATTTGGAATATTTTTAGTTATTGTAAATATACAGTAGTCAGTAAAGTCATGGTGCATGGTCATCCGTTTAGATGTGTGTAAGACAACAACCGCCCTGAACAGGTAAGAAATGTGCTGATTTCTTCTTTCATTTGGTAAAGATTTCACATTTATGTCTTGTTTCGTTGCTTCCCTGCGGCCTGTCAAAAGTGCACCACGACTACGGACATACTATGTATGTAATATTTTTCTTCTGCTGCCTGGCTGATCGAGGTCTTTACAATTAACTTATAAACTTTTGTAATATTTCTCACATTTTAAGAGCAGTGTTACCAATTTTTTTCACGAAGGCCTTACAAATAAAAGAGTCAAAACTTAAATATTGTGCGCCTGAATGACAGTATCTGCAGTGTAGTAACGTGGTAAGTCGCGGCTTTCATAGAACGTCGTGCGGTTATGGAGAGAAGTATTTCACGTCAGTCTACGTAAATGACAAGATAAAAAGTAGGTTTTTTAAAAGCAACCTGTGAACGGGGTCTGAAGTAGCAGTTTCGTTTCGCTTGAATGTTTGCTTGTTACAACCCTTTTCCGAAGCGTGTTTGGAAAGTACGTTCGACGCGTTGTAAAACATTTTATGAACTGTGTCGAATATCTTCCCTTACACCGTCTTTTATTGGTTTACTTTACCCTCTCCGGTGTCGTTAACAACTTTTGATTAGTTGGCTCTAAGAACTTTAACAGGTTTCAAAACAGCGTCGACTCAGACTGAAAATATTTACATACTGTTCACAAATACCTTATTGTAGATTTAACAATTGCCATTGTATTTTAATATAACTTTTATAATTTCTAATTTTACATATTTTATTACACAAGCGTAATTTGTTAAGTTAATAAATACACGTTAAACTCACACATATTTATGAATACATATGACGCAAGGATTAAGGTATGTGCTGTAAGTATGCTAACTCGACGCTTATGTGCCGGTGGTACTGGGGGGGGGGGGGTATGGTGCAGGAGGAAAGGAATTGTCCAGAGCGTGTAAAGGATGTTCAATGGTCAAAAAAAGTTTTCTGCTCATTTTTTATTTAACTTAGGTGGATTTTTATTGAGTACTAACGTGAAAAATTGTAAAAAATAAAAACATCATAGTTTCTACAATTAACTAGGGTAGTTCTGAGAATTTTAATCGTTTGTATTTTACATTGCAAATTTAGACATTTCGCTGTATTATCATGTTAATCTGCATTTTGCAGTTCATTTCAAAAGACACCAGTGCATGACAAAGAGAATATCATGGAAATTCGTTAAAAAATTAGTATGTAGGTATTTTTAATATTTTATGATACAATTCCAGGTAAAAGTAGCCAAATAGTAAACACCGATTGGAGGTTAACGAGTTTTCTTTGTAAATTATTTATTTATTTGAGATTTTAGTCGCATAATATTTATTGTTAAAAAAATAGTTCATAATTGTATTAGAAATTATACAGAACTTGTCTTCCAGCTGGTTTTCGTGATTATACATTTCCATTGATACGAAGTCACTAAACCGTGGAAAACTTTTAAAACATAGAAAAGTATTTGGCAGTTGAACAACGTTAAGGAACTATCACATCAATCGCCTGGCGTGTTCTAGGAAACTTTGAAACCTTAAATCTGGACGGCCGGACCCGAAGTTGAACCCTTTTACTCTCGAGTGAAAATAGTTTGTTTTACCTGCGTGCAAAAACTACTCCACCTCGCTCGGTTATTTACTTATTTATTTCGTCTTAATGTTGCGTGCCAAAACTAAGGCATGAGCTTTCTCTTACATTTAGCCTTCTTTTAAAAAGCTAACCAAGCCAATTAAAATGCATAATAGCTTATTGTACCTAATACGAATATTATACCGATTAAAATAATTGAGACATTTTTCTTGTATCTCATTGTAAGGTATCTTAGTATAAGATGGTGTGGGCTGCATAAATTAACAAATTAAAGTTTTTTTAGTGTCAACTAATTTCAAATTTGGTACAGAAAAACAAAAAGACCGTTCCCAGAAAACTGTTTTCGCCGTTGCCGTCTTTCTGAGAAAATATTTTCGCAGAATAACACAATCATTTCGTGTAATTTCTTTCGCCGAAATCAAAGTTACCATATTACTGCGTCACAAACAGTTTGTCAAAAACATATTACACTAAAAAGTTCTCTCAGGAAGTTGGCGAAAACCGTTTATCAGAGTTTGTTTTTTCGTAAAGTTACTTAAGATCGTCCGCTGTGCACTCGGTCTTAGATGTGTTGCAAGAAAGTAAACTTGTGGTCAGTGTTGTACCTTTGTAAACACATCATATTGCAGCGCATTCACTATTTTCTCCAAGTATAGTGATTAGTGGCAAATGTTTCAATTATGGTTTATAATTTGTTTGTAACTGAGTTTTAAATTTATCACTTGCGTCCTTATTTGTTGGTTTCGGTTAAATATTTCGAAATGCGGTAATGTCCCGCCAAAATATACTATCGGGGACTCGGGTCTTTCGTGAACATATTTGTTACAAAACATTAGTAGTCATATCATGTAGCGCTTCTGTCAAAAGAGAACCTGAAGCTAGATCTACGACCTTGAGATCGCAGGTCGCCTTCGGGTAGGTCCGGGATTGGTGGCTGTCTAGTGTGACGTCACGACTGCCATATTGGATTCATATTAACTTGACCCCAGAGTCACCTAAAAGTCTGCCAAAATACAGATAAATTAAAAATATCGAAAATTATCGAAGAAATAATTTCAAGCCGCCACATTGATTTTACTTCAGGCCGGGCCGCCATCTTGTTTACACTTTATGCTAGTCTACGGTTAATTTTTTTAGTACATGTAGGCTGCCAACTTCTTTACACGTCCTGCAGTTTTCTTAACAACGTCTTTGTCTGCAAGCCGATTGTCAATTGTTTACCCACGATGAGGCTGCCATCTTGAAACACAGAAACTTCCTTTCTGCTAGTCGACTGCCATTTTTTTGTATGCATAGGAAAAATTATATATATATTTTTTTGTTCTTAATTTATTTTTATAATATTATTTACATGCAAGAGAACCACTCTTCGACCCCCTATGAGAGCACTTCTTAAGAAAATTGGCGAATAGCGTCCGACCTCTACCATGGCCACCGAGTTACTGAACCCAGAACAAGGATAGCAGTGCTGACATTGTTTTACAAGCTAAAGAAACATTTTGAACATATCATTGCAGCAAATAGTGTTCCACAGAACCCCAGAGAATACACACAAACAAACATACAAGTAAACAAACAAAAGTACTTTGTTTATAACTGGCAAACAAAGATAAACAAGGAATCCTGTCAGTGATTTACAAGAAAATAATACATACGACACAAAGAAATAATAAATAACTAACTCAGATTATTCCACAAAAGGAATTCCGTCAGCAAGTACGAAACAACAGCTAAGGGGACGAGCCACTTAACCCTTCTCGAACCCTACATCCGTACTCACAAAATGCACCCGACTGTACTTCTTGAGGGGAACAAGGGCTTAGGGCTTAGGGCTCAAGGACAAGTGATCAAGGGCACATTTCACCGAAATCGAACACTACCATAGTCATGTCGTGTCTAAATGTCAATACCCAGGTCCCATAGTCGTTCTTATGTACCTCCTGGCATAAAACAATCATTAAAACATTATTTAAATTGTCGGCTTTAGTACAGGAGAAGTAATAAGAAGCCTAATTGGTGAAACATGTGCATAGCACTACAGTAGCATTCGTCATGTCGTCTACGAGTGTTGTAGACGGTACAGCCAGTGTACACAGATACCTAGTCCCCGTGTTTCCTACCACCCGGTCGTGGCACGCTCACCACCACTAGTGTTGTTAACTGTGCGCCTTGCAGATATGTAGACCCGTGCTTTCCTACTACATAGTCGGTGCGAGGCATCTTAGCCGTGGTACTCTCACTGACCTTGAGTATACATCTCAGCACAGACAATCTCACACTTCCTGTCATTGTTACAATACATTCAGGTGTTACTTATGTTGACGCAAGCTTAGATTCTCAAAGCCCTTATGTCAACATTGCCTGGTAGTCAACTCCAAGCTACTGTTTTCGTAATTAACAAATAAGACCTGGCTCTATGAATAACTGCATCTGTATGTCTGGGCGTATTACGAGCGCTGTGTTAAGATATCGCCAAGCAGGCCGGACAGCGACTGAGGTTCAGGAAACATAAACGGGATACGATATAGTAAAATGGCTGTGTAACCTTCTTTATAACTGGTTTTACTACGTATTCTACTTTTGTCCAGACAAAATACGGTATGATGGTAATTAATTAGTTAATTAACTAAATTTCCTTTTAAGGCAGCGGTTCACCTCAGTTTTCAACGTCTTTTATTATTTTTATATTTGTACCATATATTTTTTTTCTTACTTTAGACGTGACTAAATTTTCCTCTTAGGAAATTTTTTGTCACAATTTATGTCTAAAATAAGAAAAAAATGCCTGGTACAAATATAAAAATAATAAAAGGCGTTGAAAACTGAGGTGAACCGCCCCCTTAATTGATAAATAATCTAAATTTTATATAGCCTACCTTTCGATTCGAAAAATTGAATTTCATAGCAAAACCAATTTTGAACAAAGTTGCACAGTAATTTTACGACATCGGCTCGTTTGGGTATACAATAGTATTATTCTCTCGAAAGCCACGAAATTCGGGTACACGGCATTATGGAAACGGTTTTTTTTTTATTTTAATTGTTTTTTATTTATATGAAATATTGTAGGACTATACTGTGGCTATATTTTTACTGTCTACAAACTGCATTGACTTGTTTATATATATATATATATATATAATTAAAATAAACAAATGCTAATTTAAAAAATTAAAAAATCTAAGAAATTTTGTTTTCACACATGTCATAGCCCATGGCACTGTTGTTCAGTATGAATGTTTTCATTTCGGTAAGTATGTTGGTTTACTTTATTGCATAAATCCGTTTTATACAAATTTCGACTTTAACATGCTAGAATTACTATGAAAGCTGAAAAATGTTTGTTACAGTGACATATAGTCACAATATAAGTGCACAAAATAAACAATATCTCGTACGATTTAAAAAAAAATTAAAACAATTAACGAATCGCCCCCTTAAGTGACTCCCTTAGTAAACCCGCAGTGTAACAACTATTTGAGGGAATACCCAGATAGTAAACTCTTTATAACAACTGGTAAGTGCATACGCAGGCCGAACCATGGACGGATGTAAGGCGGGAAGTGTGCCTCCCGGGCTTAGTTATCATCGGGAAGACACGCGTCACCAGTCTTTGCCGTCACCCTGATAGCAACCATCCAGCCACAAGTGGAAGTGAATTCCCCTTCCTTGTTGTGACTCATCGGCGACCGCAGTGATGAAACAGCTGCATCCTCCCACCAGTGTATGAAGTCTGCTAGAATTATGAAGACCAACTTCTATCCCGTACCGCAGTTAAAGTACTCAGATAGTTACGAAGGCCAGTTTATGACAATTCTCTTCCTAAAGTCTCAATATTATGCAAGTCACATTCTGGCTGTTCTATTCTTACAGTCTGTATCGGTTACAAATAAAAGTTTTGACTGTTTGAATAAAGTTTGCATATGAATAAGACCAAATTCTTACAGTTAAAATCCGTAAGTTTGTCACGGTTTCGACTATGAAACTCTGACAGTTTTCTACCTAATGACTGTCTCAGTTACAATGGCTAGATGTTGACAGGTCTTTTCTTAATGTCTATCTCAGTTATGATGACCATATTACAATGATCATCCCGTCTGTTAGGATAACCAAATTATGGCAGTTCCTATCTTAGTCAGTTTGTCACACAATACCAAATTCTGATATTTTGTTTTTTACAAACGTCTGTGTCATTTACTAAGCCCAAGATCTGACTGTTCATCAAACGTGTCAGCTATACAGGACACAAAAATAAATTTAAGCCTTTGCAAAAACTATTGAACATAGCCAGTATTTTTTTCTTCTAGAAATGGTAATATCAATTTTTTCATAGGCACTGTTTTATGTATTTGCAGCTTAATGCAAAATGGTAACTGCTTTTTCATAAACTAGATATCAGAAATATGTGAGTCTGAAAAAACGCTTCTATTATATATTTTTTTCAAAACAAATACTTAGCCTACTCATTAAATTATTTTTACTAACTTAATTTTTTTTAACTTTAAATAGAAAACACAACTTTATATGCGATAAACTAGATAAAGAACCGAGGACAAGAATTGCTGAGTGCTTTGTTTGAAGTGTAGCACAATACGGAGCAGAGAAATGGATGTTAAGAAGCGAAGATGAGAAAAGGTTGGAAGATTTTTAAGATGTGGAGGAGGATGTAAAAAATTAGTTGGATGGAAAGAGTGACCATTGAAGAAGTATTGCAAAGAGTTGGTGAGAGAAGACGATACTGATATTTGTAAGACAAAGAAAGAAGAATTGGATAGGACACTCCCTGAGAAGGGACTGTTAAATGACAAACTATGGAAGGAAGAGATGTTGAGAGGAATAATAAGATACAAAAATTTGCGGAAACTACACTAACCTAAAGAGGATGGCAACAAACCGAAGGAAATGGAGAACTATCGTGTGAAAACCTGCCTGTAGAATGATAACTGCAGTGAGGAACATCATTACTGTCCTTGCAACTTAAAGCTAATGTTATATGCTATTTAATAGTAAATCCAATAAATGTAATTTATTCACGTAAAATACAATAACGACCACGGGACCATGTTCTGGCGACTTTCCTGAGAATCGCCCAAATACAAGTATACAAAGTATGAGAGAATATTTCTTATTAAAATCATGACGCTACGAGGTCAAAGGGTGGTTCCCTTGCATGTGAGTAATTTTAATTAAATAATTCAATTAAAAATACATAAATGTTATGTAATTTGAAGGTATAACAATCTCTGTGCGTATATAAACAAATGATAATCGACTATCAGATAGATTATTGAGTAATCAGACAGCCAGAAGAAATGCAAAATATGTCGGATTAGAAAATGGTTTTAATTAATTTCGATTTTTCCCAACATTTTATATTTCTTTTATATTTGGAAAATTTCGACTTTTGATAACTTTTAGGTTAATTGTCAATGTTCTTCAGAATGGAATACAGTGTCCGTGACGTCATCGAAGATCGCCCCAGATCGTAACATACACGAACGTGATCGGCAATCTCCGGATCCTAGATTCTACTCCGGCCTCCGTGTATCAGTGTCTTTGCACACACACCTGCGGTTCTGCTTCGTTGTCATTGGTAGCGCGCCATTGTGCAGACATGTCGCTCGCTTTGACTGTGCCAATCAAAACAAGTTCACTGCGACATGGCACGTCTTGTGATGTATGGGTAGAACCTGACGACGCGTTACATTTCTACAGCCACTGATTTTTGGTGAAAAATAATGTTGTACCATTTTTTTAAAATGTCTTACGCGCACATCTGCAGGTTTGCTTCATGGTCTGTAATTGGATGTGGTTAACTCTTAGCGTCTTGGGTTTCTACTTGCAGGCGAGTTGTGCGATTGGCTAAGTCAAATGTGTGACGTCACTACACAGAGCAAAGTGACAACAACCATGCAGTGAGTTGCAATTATACTGAAAAGTAAGTGATAGTCACCATCTTGAATTTTTGTATTTTGTGTCATAACTTTTCTTCTGGCTAAATGCATGCAACTTTAACCTAACTACAGAAAAGAATACATATTAAGGGAATTTTAGACATCATAAATCTTTGTTTGCGATTACTGGTTTTACAGATCGAATTGTAGTTAGAAAATTATTATAATTTTTTTAATTGCTATTCGATCTGTATCAACAGTAACGGAAAATAAAGATTCATGGTCTGTAAAATTCTATCAATATGTATTCTATTCTGTAGTTAGGTTAATGTTCCGTGAATTTAGCCAGAAGAATAGTAATGACACAAAAGACAAAAATTCAAGATGGTGACTATCACTCAGTCTTAAGGCAAAAATCTGTCTCTTTACACGTAAAAAATTTAAACAAGATGATGCAAATATATTTATGCAAAAAATCAAGGGTCCCAATATGTTATTACTGCAACATGTTTGCGTAATAATAAATGCGTAACTGAACTGGTTAGAACATTTTGTTTCTGGAAATGCAATGTTTTGGTGCACGATTTTCAATTGTTTTGTTAACATAGAACACCAGGTTACATCAATTTGGCGTACCTACGTACACTCTAGAAATATCTTCAACGAAACAACATAGCTTTCGCTCCATTGAAAAAAGAACAGGTTACAACGCACTTTCAACTTACCAGAAGATTGCTAGCTTTGGATTGTGCGTGGAGCAGTTACCCTATTTGACTGAGCCAATAAGGGTCCCGCTATTTAATATTTGATGGCTGTTATTAGTGTACAGACAACTACGCTGTGTCAGAAGCTGACATGTTGCAAGGATCTGCAATGTTTTCTAGCATATGTTGGCACAAAACGTTCTTCGCGATCTACTATAATCTCTAATTTATTATTGGCAACGAAAAAACAACCTGTTACACTTAAAATAATTTCGTATCAATGTTTATAGTAACGCAAGTGGTATGTCGATACATGTATATGCTGTATAAAAATTACTACAAAAACGTAAAAAGGTTTGAAAACATATTTTTAGGTGAAAACTTACTAACATCAGATATATGTTTTGAAATATATGTGTTTTATAAAGCAATGTTTCTTGTGGCAGTCTATATAAAATGTTATATTTGGGACACAGAAAACTGATTAGTGTGTAGGTTAAGCTTCTTGCACAGAAGATGGTTATAGTTGGTAAAAGTTGCCGTGTAAAGTACTAAGTGAAAGTTGGCACAGTTACCTGTGTTGGTGCTGTGAACAGTTGTTCTGGTTGTTGATGCATGTTCAAATATAACGTCATTTACTACTGGGCTCGACCAATCAGGAAGCAGGGCATATTTATAATCTGGATAATGTACCCAAATACATGTTATGCCGCTAAAATACGTAATTATATCATTCTGAGATGAAAATATAGGCAAGGCCTATTACTTCTTTATGTAACTAATATACCACAACAGTGAGCAGCGCTTTTTTTTATAATGATGAAATTAAGTTTAGTATGACGGAAAATTATGAAATTTGTATTAACCAGTCGAAAAGAAAAAGTTCAGTAATAATAAAATTATGTTTAGTATTGGGAAAAGTGGTGAAACTTGAAATTTGCAACTGAAAATAATTATAGGCAGAAAGTAAAATAAACGTGAGTATGTTACGTTGGCTGCAGCCTAGTCTCGAGGTTGTTAACCCAATTACACCAACAGCAGCTATCAGCAGCAGGAGAGACTGTAGGTTGGCGTACAGCTCGGAGCAGGCAGGTGTAGGATATGTGGACCTTATCAGCAGGCGACATAGGGGTGTCACGTGTGTCGCCCAGCGAGCTGTGTTTATCTGCATTGCCCCCGCACCCCTCACCCTGCACCTATATAGCTCCCAGACTGCTCAGGCTAATGAGCGGGCTGGCGCGTCTATCCACTCTGCGACACACAATACTGCTAATTACCTCACCTCCTGCCTTCCCCTCCCCTCCCTATATCTCCTCCTTCCACTCTTCCCCAGCGCGCGGGGAAAATATATTCTGGCGTGACATACCTCGCGTCATGCCTGGGAGCTCCTGTCCGCGCTGTATGACCGTCCAGCTGACTGGACAAAAATTATGTTTTAACATATTTATTATTACCGTCAGATGTGGATACTTGGACTGCAGGGTTAACATAGACCGAATCAAAATATTTTATTTGGTGCTATTTGATGAATAAATGGCAAACCTAATATAAATGTATCAACTTAGAGGTTTAAAAATTTAATAGTAGGTTTTTATTAATTCATTAAATGGTCCCAAAACAAATACCTTGAGTCGGTCAATGTCACCCCTGAAATCAAAGTATCCACACTTGGCAGTAAATTACTTAACGTTTACGGGTGTCCCAAATAAGTACGAACCTGAAAAATGCGCGTGTTTTTTTTTTTTTGTCACAAACTAAGACTCGTGTAAATTCGTGTAGCTTTAGCAATTGGCTCTATTTGACTTATTTCCCCTCTTGGAGTACACTCAGCCAATAGCAAATAAGTAAGTAAATGCGGGCACAAGGATGTGGTACCGCTGTATTAGCGAGCAGCCAATGAGCAGCTGTCTACTTTAGTTGACAAATATTCTTGTAGGCAAGAGTACAGGACAGCGGTTTCTTCCCGTCTCTATAAATAAGTGATCACTGATCTTTTATTCGAATCTATATATTTAGGCCCGGTTTCTCAATGTCTGATTTTCTTCTGATTATCTTCCGATTAAAATTTAACCAATGGTTAGCAACAATATCTGTTTCTAAAGTACTGATTAAGATTAATCAATGGGTTAGAAGTCGGTAACCATTGGTTATCTTAATCATAAGAAGAGGTATTGATTACAGAGTTAAACAGGACTTTTAAAACAAACACGATTATAAGCAATGACAATTTTTAGGTTATGATGACAGATTATTTAAATTTCTTGTTTTAAGAAGATGATGGTGAAGAAATAGTAGATTTCATAAACAGGCCAAGACTTTTTTTCGGGAACGCCCAAGTCACATGCAAATAGATTACCATGAATTTGTTATGCGATTGCGGCTGAGTAAAAATACTGTCCTAGCACTACTAGAAAAAAATTGTACAGCTGGAAGTAACCGCAGACAGGTGTGTACTTATTTATTGCATGTTTTCTTTACAGCCCATAAACTTTAGTACGTTCGAGTAAGTAATATTCTTTTGTAGGTTATGTGAAAACATTTGATGGTTATGTCACATGCCTTTGATGTCTCTATACTTCCATACATTATTTTGCACAATTGGTTGGAAAACTATGTTAGATGTACGTAATATTACGTATCTTGGGTAATGATAATATAAAATATATTTTTATTTCCATTGAGAAACCGGCCCTCATCTGGCAGAGTGCTTGTTTCCTCGTCTAGACCAATATATATATATGGTGGGGCTGAATTCGACCGACAAACTTCAGGAGGTGATTCCTTATAAAAAAATCAAGTAGAAAATATACGGAACACTTTGTACCTAAAACTAATATTTAGGGCGGTAAGAGCCCTTAATCATGGAAAATTTTAAGTGTATTTTTGTAAAATAATGGAAATGAAGAGGCATTTAATAATGACAAGTTGAGCATTGTTTTATACCACCAGGACCTTGAAATACACATTAGAATCACATCAATACCTTGCACCCTAATACAAAATACTAGGGTGGCTACCCCGGTTATTACATGCCATTTATCTACTATCAGGAATTACGAACTTTTAATGCGGTTTTCTACTAGATAAACACGTCAGAAGTAATAAAGGTTGCCTTGTTATAAATGCGTAGGACCAACAATTTTCGTGTAAAAAAAAAAAGTGGGCTGCAATAAGACAATCCGTTCTACATAGGCAATACGGCGTACACGTTTGAATGGCTGGCTGCCGTACCAACTGCTTTGGCTAAGGGATGGGAGAGAATGGAGGCCTAACATCTCATCAACACCTAAGATATTTAGATACAGTAACACAAAGAACTGAACAATGTCATAGAACCGGGAAAGGAATCGGCCATGACCAATATCAAGGTATTCAACCCATCATTCGCCTGGAGTGATTTTGGGAAACCATGGGAAACAGGAACAAGGATGGGTGGAGTCGGGAATCGAACCCGGAGATATTTACTTTAGAATTTATCAGAACGTGCAATGTAATGTCCTGTGTATTCAGCCGCCTCACATAGCTTCTGCGAGGACACTGTGCGTATCTTGAATAGATCCTCCATATTTTCTTCTCAGATAATGGGTAATTATCCTAAGCCAAAGAAAAACAAAGATTATAAGCCGAGACCAATGAGACTGGTTTGTAATGACTGAGATGTCAATCGTTTAGTCATAACTCACGCCAGAAGTAAGATTTACGGTTGAATTACTCAAGTGAAGATACTGGACAATATTGGAAACATAGCCTTACTTTGTACAGCACTGCACATATGCAAGCTTCCTGTATAACTATGCTCACCATAATGTAGGTGCGACCCCAGATTTAGATAAAAATATGTTTGCATCAACTTGTTGCAGTGGCTTATGAGAACGCCTGTAATTCTTCTTAGAAGTCAGTTGTTGAAGGTTCTTATCTCTGACGCCCGCAAATCACAGACGAGTTATATCTTAGTAACATTATTCTGATTGGCGCTGTCAACTAATATACGCCTCTGCACAAAGCCACATTGCTAATAACCATGAAGCACAGCTACAGATGTGCGTATAAGACATTTGTGCATGTTGCTGCAAAATTATTTTCGCCAATGCCTGGAGTCTTACATTCAAGTCTTTCATCTTGGATGTATCAAAGGGAGGAATTGTCGAGTGGAGCAATACTTGTTTTGAAAGATTCAGAATAGTCTTCATCTTCCCCAGAAATCCCTGTATTGCAAGATAGTTTTCGTAATTTTACAAAAAAAAATGAAAACTAGTCCCCAAATATTTTTCTCCTTTTTCGATTGATATTTATTGTTTAAATCGTCAGAGAATTGCACGGAAGTGTACTAATAAAGCAGTATTTTGTACTTTCGCTAAAAATTCTGTGCTTACAAACTGTTTATATGTAGCTCTAATCAGTATCTTGTAAAATTTACAACAGTCATTTATAGCCACCAAAATTAACTATACATATAGGTGTGTACAGCACAGCCGCGAATGTGATTTTGTTTTTCATGTAACACTGTCCACATATAGATTTTTATTTCTGCATTAGACTTTCTTGTCATTGAAAGTATTTTGATTTTAAAGTTTGTGATGCTGGTTTTGTTGTGCTTAGCTTGTTTTTGTGTGTTTATAGGCGGTAAAAAAACCAGTTTAACAAAGTAATAAATGTTAAAAGTGTGCAAGTAGTTGCTTGTGGTGAATTGTTAGAATGTAGAGCGAGCATTGCCTGGTGTCAAGTCGTGTCGACTAGCCTGGGTGGCAGTAACAATGTGCGGGGCATGTTTTATTACAGTGCTACTCTCAGCAAACAAGCAGCTACATGTAGGTACTTGCTAGCACAAAGCCTTCTCCTTCCCTTCCCTTCCCTTCCCTTCCCCCACTAACTCCTATCTCCAGCGTTCCTTCATGCCTACGTCTCTGCCAGACAGCGTGGGCTGGGACCCTGTCACGATGTAAACAAACGCTTAAATTATTTAAATTGTGATGGGGCCGAACTGTAACAACGCGATAGAAGAATATAAAACATCAGTTTACGTTATTAAAGTACACTTTCGATTTATTTTATAAAATAAATAAGTAATGATATATTAAAAATATAAAATAATATAGCTGGCAACATTTCATTTGGTCGTATGTAATTATGTTTGTTACGTTGTCAGTCAAGTTCATTCCCGGGAACATCGTCCACCTTTTTAGAAACGTAATTGAAAACTGGAAGTTTGTTATGTGTTCAGGCGTGTTATACATGAAAATTGAAATAATCAGGAAATATTGATTTTAAAATTGTTCGAGTGCAATACATACGATGTTTTGGGGGAAAACTGTAGGGTATTTGTATGTGAATATTGATCGTGACCACATTTGGAAAAATAAATGTAATAGGGATATTAATATGGCCGGACTGAACCACGCTTGAAAAATCAGACACTATGGATAAAATCAGTGGACTGAAAACTACATAGCGTGACGGCTGTGATGTTATTTTGTTTGCTCTATGATGTTGGTAACAAGTCCCGCATCCTTACACATCGAGCGTTTGGACAGAGGTGTAGCATGACTCGTATCTTCTGTTTTACATGAAATTGCTAAACTTTGTACCAATATGAGTGTCTATTAAAAGTAACATGTTTATAACTATGCTTCTACGTTATTACAACTATGCCACGATTAATATAAACATATTTTTGGAGCCCTCAGTATGACAAAATCCTGTTTTTTTCTGATTTATGTATCTGTAAACATGGAAACCTGAATTGTAAAACAAAAAATAAAGCCTTCGTTTGTCTTCATACCATACTTGTTACGAATCAATATTCAGGGCATCAGCTGAAGTTATCTTTTGTATATGTTTTGTGTGTGCATGGCTGGGATTCGGTTAGGCAATTTGGGGGAGAGGCCACTTGCAACCCCAATATTTATGAGAGATTTTAAAAATGTTGCACACTATTTTTACTGTTGCGTCAATTTTTTTTCTTGAAAGTTATAAACCTTCCTTTTACTGTAGTAACTTTCACAATAACTTGGCCAAAAACCGCTTAAATAGCTCCAGTTTGCACCTTGAAATCATAATTTTTTACGGGGGAGGAAACCGGGGGACCGTCCCTTTCCAACATTTTTATTGGCTGGATTGGTGTCTTTATTGCCCCTCAATCAAAATTCTGAAATTCCGCCCAAGTGTGTGTGTGTGTGTGTGTGTGTATAGTGTGTGTGTATATATATATATATATATATATATATATATATATATATATATATATA